>PVKA01036631.1:0-21644 GCA_004027165.1 Ctenomys sociabilis
TTTTTTTTTGCAGAACCAGGGATTGAACTCAGGCTGTTGGACTTGCCAGGGAAGTGCTTATTCCACTGAGCCATCTCCCTGGCCTCTGCTGACATTTTTACCCATTTTCAGGTGTTCTGTTTGTTCCCGTAATTGGAAGGACAGTTTAACTCATTTTGCGGAATGTTGAAGAAACACTTTCTTTATCTTCTCTCCAAAGGCTGAGAAACACTTTCTTATTTGTACAGTCTCATCTTACAGTTAGGCATGGGTGGGAGTTTATAAGAGAGGACAAGATATCACAAAATGGGAGTTCACGGGCCGGGAAGATGGCTCAGTGGAATAAGCGCTTCCCTGGCAAGCGCAGGGGCCTGAGTTTGATCCCGGTTCCACAAAAAACAAAACAAAACAAAACAAAACAAAATGGAGTTCACATAAATTTTACAAAATGAAGTTGGTTGAGCCAGGTTATAACACAACCAGATTTTGAAACGTGGAAACCAAGAGTTGAAGAGACATTTCCCCAGAGAAAGTAGATAGGTGCACATGAATAGAGGGGGGCATGAGGTACTGCGGATTGAACTTGGGTCCTTGTGATTGCCAGGCAGGCATTTACTGTGAAGCAATCTCCTCAACCCAGCGTAGAAGTCTTTATGTGACATGAACTTTCATTTCTTTTCAAGAGAGTAATGGCTTGGACATGAGTAGATGCATGTTTTAACTGTTTAAGAAATGGCTAAACTATTTTCCAAAATAGTCATACTGTTCCATATAAATTAGCAGGATGTGAGAGTTCTGATTTCTCAGCTGGGTGTGGTGGTGCATCCCTGTAATTCCAGCACTTAGGAATCTGAGGCCAAAGGATTGTGAGTTCAGGGTCAACCTAGGCTATGTAGTGAGTTCAAGGCCAGTCTGAATTACATAGCCAGACCTTGTCTCAGGAAAAAAAGAAAAAGAAAAGCAGTACTTGTTTCTGTATGTCCTCATCAACACTTAGAGTGACCAGTTCAAATTTAACCTAGTAGGTATTGGGTTGTTGTATGACAAATGACATTGAGCCTCTGTTCATGAGTACCTATCTGTTTTCTCTGGGGAAATGTCTCTTCAAATCTTGGTTTCCATGTTTCAAAGTCTTAATAGTTTTTTAAAATCTAATTTTATTTTTAAATTTTGTTTTTAGTGCCAGAGATTGAACCCTGGAGCTCATTGTTCAAAACGTACTCCCTACCACTGAGCTGCAACTCCAGCTTTTTTTTTTTTTTGAGGCAGGGTCTCACTGTGCAGTTCAGGCTGGCCTTAAGCTCACTTTGTAGCTCAGGCTGGTCTCGAACTCACAACAATCCTCCTGCCTCAGCCTTCCGAGTGCTGGGATTACAGGCAAGCGCCACCACGCCCAGCGACTCTCCAGCTTTTCTTAATTTATTTATTTATTTTTAAGTATTTAGTTCAGGGTCTACAGGGTCTTATTACAGATCAGACTTACAGTGATCCTCCTGTTTTCAGCCCTCAAGTGCTGGGATTACAGGCACTCACCACCACACCTAGTCTCAATTGCCATCTCAGTGTGCCTTGCGGGTGGCACGGCATGCAGTCCCTGTGTCTGCCTAAGCAGGTGCTTTAATCTGCTGAGCTGTCTGGCCAGCTGAAGGGGGGAGTGGGTGTCTTTTTTTTTGAGTTTTTATTTTTAATTTTTTGTGTATGTTTGTATTTTGTACAGGGTCTCACTGTGCAGTTGGAACTCATAGTGATCCTCCTGCTTTCAGCCTCCCCAGTGCTGGGATTGCAGGCTCAGGGTGCCTGGGGGCAGGGCCAGCACATATGGAACCCAGGTTCCTGTTCTTGCCTAAGTGGTGGCTTAGTCTCCTGAACTATCTTGCCAGCCCTTGAGTTTTTATATGAGTACCACGTGCTAACCGATTGTGCCACTGGAGCTTACAGCCCTTGAATTTAAAAAAATATATTCTTTATAGTAATCCTTTCAGAAACACCTGACAGTTTTTTTCCACACCTTACATTATCTCTTTACTCTGTTGGTGTCTTCTTTTGCAGTACAAAACTTGTTAGTAAAGATGAGGTCCCACTTGTTGATTCTTTGTGATAGTTCCTGTGCAATTGGAGTTGTCTTTGCCTACACTAGTGTCTTTAAGAGTTCTATTAGTCTACCTTTCAGCAGATTTAGTGTTTCTGTTTTAATATTTAGATATTTTATCCATTTTGATTTTAGTTTAGTGTGTGGTGAAAGATGCAGGTCTAGTTTTTTGAGCTAGACCTTGATTAGAACATAATGATGTTCTAATCTTTGAGATGTAGAAAGCTATTTTTTCCAATATTCATATCATGGATCGTGATGCCCCTGCTTTCTTTATTTGTTGTTGTTTTTAATCTTTATTTTTTATTGTTTTTGTATTTTAGTACAGGGTCAGGGTCTCACTCTGTAGCTCAGATTTGTAGTGATTCTTTTGTGTTCAGCCTCCAAGAGTTGAGATTAGAGGCTTGTGCCACCATACCTAGTCTCAATCCCCGTCTCAGTGTGCCCCAGGGGTGGGGCTGGGGATTGAACCACTGCATCTGCCTAATCAGGCGCTTTAATCTGTTGAGCTATTTGGCTGGCCCTTATTTTTTTCTCTTTACAAAGGAATATTATTTTGCTGCTTTAAAATTATTTTATTTATTTGATTTCTAAGTAATTTCTAATTTGAGACATAATGTTTATGCATTTATATTGATATAGGAGGATGAAACTCAAATCTGAAAGGTACTTGGGATGAAGTTGTGTTCTCTAAAACTTCAGAATGAATTTTAGGAACAAATGGAGATTAAGAGCAGAACATAGTTATTGGAAAGAAAGCTTCTGTCCAAGAAAGGAACAGAAGGGGGCCCAAGTGAGTTGCCCCCCACCCCCTTTTCTTTTTCTTACCCTGAATTGCCTTTGCTACTCTAGGTCTTCGGGAAACATTTTTGAATACTTTTTTTTTTTTTTTTCTTTTGAGATAGGGTCTTGTTGTGTAGTCCCATTGGGTCTTGAACTTATTGTGTAGCCCAGGCTGCTTTTTAACTCATTGTAATCCTTCTACCTCAGCTTCATGAGTGCTGGGGGATTGCAGATGTGCACCATCACATCAGGCTTATTCTTTTTTCTGTATTTATTTATTTATTTATTTATTTATTTATTTATTTTTTGTCTTTTTGAGACAGGGTCTCACTATGCAGTTCAGGCTGGCCTTAAGCTCACTTTGTAGCTCAGGCTGGTCTCGAACTCACAACAATCCTCCTGCCTCAGCCTCCCAAGTGCTGGGATTACAGGCATGCGCCACCATGCCCGGCTTTCTTTTTTCTGTATTTAGTACAGGGTCTACGGGGTGTCACTATGTAGATTGGATTCATGGTGATTCTGTTTTCAGCTTCCCAAATGCTGAGATTACAGGTATGTGCCACCACGCACAATCTTAATCCCTCCATTCCTTTTCTTTTTTGGCGGAACCATGAATTGAACTCAGACCCTTGAGCTTGCCAGGGAAGTGCTTATTCCACTGAGCCATCGCCCTGGCCTAATAATCCCCCAGTCTTAATCTGTCCATGCACCCTGGGGCTGGGGCTGGTATAGCATGCCAGGGTCAAAACCTGGCTGTTGTGCTCTGCCTGCGCAGGTGCTTTACTCTGCTGAGCTATCAGGCCAGCCCTTCAGGTTTACTCTTTTTTCTTCTTGGCACCTTTGTGGGAAATCAGTTGCACTGCATATGTGGCTCTGTTTGTGGATCTTTTTCTTCTTGTTGCTCTGTTTGGTTGTGTAGGTAACTATAGCTTTAGCTTTACAGGAAGTTTTTCAGTTTCTATTAAACTTCCTGCTTTTAGGGCTTGGGTTGTAGCTCAGTGTTAGCGCTTTTGGCTGGCATGTGCAAGTTTCTGGGCTTGGTTCTTATTACTCCTTCCTCAGATTGCTTCTTTCCTTGCAGGAAAAGATTCCACTGAATTTATAGTGAGTTTGAGGGAGAATTTAAAATCATAACAATATTTCATTTTTTTTTTTTTTTGGTTTGTTTTTGTTTTTGTCTTTTTGAGACAGGGTCTCACTAGGCAGTTCAGGCTGACCTTGAACTCACTTTGTAGCATAGGCTAGTCTCAAACTCAATGATGCTCCTATCTCAGCTTTCCAAGTGCTTGGAGTACCAGCGTGTACCACCATGCCCAGTTTATCATGTTATTGACTATTGTGTCCCATGAGGACAGTATTGCTTCCAAATTAGTTTTTTTTTTTTTTTGGCAGAACCGGGGATTGAACTCAGGCCCTTGCATTTGCCAGGGAAGCGCTTATTCCACTGAGCCATTTCACCTATCCAAATTAGTTTTTAATTTTCAGCATCCAGATCTCTTGTAAAGTTTAACTTACATTATTGATGCTATTGTAAGTGGTGTTTTTAATTTTAGTTTTGGTTGTTTCTTGCTAGTTCACAGAAATACAGTTGATTTTTTTCTTTTTTTCAGTACCAGGTATTGAACTCCGGACCTTGCACTTGCCAGGCAAGAGCTTATTCTACTGAGCTATCTCCCTGGTCCTTGTACAGTTGATTTTTAAGTATTAACCTTGTATCTTGCAACCTTGCTAATCTTACTTATTTGTTGTTCTTTGTAGATTCAATTAGATTTTCAACCTAGACAATGTCTTTTGCAAATAGGGTAGCCTTATCTTCTTTGGCAAGTTAGATGCCTTTTCTTTTTGTTTTTTGCAGAACTGGGGATTGAACTCAGGCCCTTGTTCTTGCCAGGGAAGCACTTATTCTACTGAGCCATCTCCCCAGCCCGTGGATGTCTTTTCTTGATTTGTTGCTCTGCCTAGAAGTTCCAGCTCAGTGTCAGATGAAGACGAGCATTTACCTTGTCCCCTTCTTAGGCAGAAGCATCTGGTCTTTTACCTTTGGATATGATATCAGCTATGGCATTTCACAGATTCGGTGTTTCACAGGTTGAGGAGGTCAGCCTGGCTATAAGTTTAATTTTATTTAGCTTCCCTGAAGAATTGGCTTTTCACTTCAGTAATATCTTTAGTGTTTGATTTTTATACTATATTCATGGGTTCAATCTTTATTTCTTCATTTGTACTTTGCTGATATTTTTTCCATCAGTATTGCTTAGATTTGAGAAGGGCATTAAAATCTCTTAACCATCACTTAATCTGTCTACTTCTTGAAATTTTAATTTTCACAACTCTGGTTTCTATATACATTATTGTTAGGTGCAGAAACATTTAGGATATGCTGTACCCTCTTGATTATTTACTGTTTTTGCTGCTGGGGAAGCGTTCCTTATCCTTACATTCTCTGCTCTGAGAGTGGCCTGATATAATATAGCTACTCCAGCTTCTTTTGATTGCTGGTAACTTGATGTTCTTTTTTATAATTTTACCATTAGCATAAAAATATTTTTATATTTAGATTTTATTTCTTACAGTCTGCATGTAATTGAGGTCTTTTTTTTTTTTTTTTTTTTTTGGTGATACTGGGGATTGAACTCAGGATCCTGTGCTTTCCAGGTAGGCGTTTATTCTACTGAGCTATCTGCCTGGCTCCCTAGGCTGCATATAATTGAGTTGTTTCCTGGTTGTTCTGTCTACTCTTTGTCTTCTAGTGGTGTTTTTATTTATTTTTTATTTTTGCATTTTTGTGAAGAGTCTACATGGTGTTCAGAGTCTCACTAGTAGGTTGGATTTGTAGTGATCTGCCTGTTTACAGTCTCCCACGATCTAGGAATGCAGGCGCATGTTTCTTTTTTAATTTTTATTTTTTAAAGGTACAAATTAGAATTAAAACAAAAAATTACACATGATACAGAATATGAATTTCACAGTATTTGTTGTAATACATAGTGTTATCTTCTAACCAGTTATTCATATTACCAATTGGATAAAGAAAGAAATGTATAAGAAATTAAGAAGAGAAAAAGTATAATTGAAAAAAGGAGACAAAACAAATTAAGTATTTTCTCTCCTTTCCACAGACCAGCAGAAATGCATAGTACAGTTGTCTAAATCATCTTGCTTACGTATATAGATATATCTTTTTCCCCACTCCATCTCCTGTCCTTCTCCTCAACTCAGTAGCTCTTTCTTCTTGAATGATTTCATTCCCCTTTTCCAATATCTGTTGTACCCTTCAGATTTGAATATTTCTTTGATTCTGCTTCATCTCCTTTGTAACCTGTTACATATTTTGCTATTTGGATTTCCAATAATATCTGAAGAGGTAACCTTTTAGCAGTCAATTCCCATATTCCTCCTTCTGGTCCTTATGATAGTTATCACACATTTTACCTTTGTGTTTTATAAAATTGAGAGCTATCTTTTACTGTCTTTTGCTTATATAGTTACTCTTAAAGGAAATTTAAACTATGAGAAGAAAACTTTATATTTTTTATTAGACCTGTTAACATTTCAGGTGCTGTTGTTCATCTCTGTGGAAATTCAGGTTTTTACCTGGCATTTTCTGTGCCTTTCACACCTGTTGGCTGTGATATGTGACAGGTCTGCTCACCTCTTATCCCTGTTGTAGTCTGAGTTGGTTGTGACCTTTCATCCCTGTTAGTGATGCAGATTAGTTGCTGACAGTTCAGGTCCTCTGTGACCCCTCACTTCTGTTGTGGTGCAGGTCACCTGGTGATGTGTCTTTCATTTTAGCCTCTGGCTGTCTGAATATCTTCTTTTCACCTTCATCTGAAAGTGTTTTCTCTGCACCTGAAATTCTGGATTGACGTGTGTCCAGTGCTAGAGAGGTGCAGCTCAGCTTATCCCTGGCTTGCCTGTCTGCTCCCCGCTCTCCTTGTCCCTCTGTCTCTGTAATTTCTGATGGCTTTTCTGTTGTTCACTTTGAGAACTTTGGTTATTTTGGCCCTGGCATGGTGTTCTTCATGTTTCTTGTGCTTTCAGTTTGTTGAGCTTCGCAAAGCTGTAGCCTTGTGATTTTCTTTTCTAATCACATTTGGCTAATTTTGAGCCAGTTTTCTTCAGTGTTTCTTTCATTCCACCCCCTCTATTGCCCAGAGCTTGAGTCATTGGCTGCTAGGACCTTTGGTCTTGTGCACCGAGACTTCTCTCTCCTGGTCGGAGTGTGTCAGGTCCTTGTAAGTATCCAGTCATCTCATCCTGTTGCTCCTTAGGGTTCTCATCTCTAGAGAGTCATTTGTGGATCACACGCAGCTCTCCTTGTTTGTTCTGGTCTGCTTTTCAGGCCTGTTCATTTTGGGTTTGATGCAGACTTTTTGGATTTTCCCTTGTTGAATGATTTGTCCCTTTTTCTTATAAGTGTTTTTATGTTTTCTTGAGATAGGGTCTCACTGGGTAGCCTAGATGGCTGAGGCCATATTTAAAAAAAAAATCTTGTTTTTATTTATTTGGTACAGGGTCTCACTAGACTCCTAGTGATCCTCCTGTCTCAGCCTCCCCAGTGCTGGGATTACAGGTGTACACTACCATGCCTGGTTTCAGTGCACAGCATGTGGTGTGGGGGATCAAACCCAGTCCTTGTACTTGCCAGGCAGGTGCTTAGACCACTGAGCTACCTTCCCAGCCCCGAGGCCATCTTTCTGCCTCAGTCTCCTGAGTGCCAAGATTATCGATGAGCACCACCACATCTAGCTGCCTATAGAAGTTTTGAGATTTGGTACAGGGACAGTACATTGTTTAGAGAAAGCATGGCTCTTTCAAGAGTCCTAGTGGCTGCCCATTCCGGCAGATGTGGGTGGGAGTCTCTCTGAGGCATGATGCCTCTCAGAACTTTGACTGGGCCCATGGCTGTGTGCAGGTATGTGCAGCACTATGGCCTGAGCAGTGCTAGTGACGACATAGAGCACGTGCTGAAGAGTATAGCTGTGCGACTGGGGAAGACGCGAAAGGTGAAGGTGCTCACTGGTACAGGTGAGTGGGCTGTCGGCCCCCATGAGGCTCTCATACTGTCACCTGGCAGGCCCATTAGCCACCCAGACAAGGGAGGGATACAGGAGACATGGAGGGGAATGTGCTGGCAGCTGTCTTGGGGTTGGGGCTGGGAAGGCAGCTATGGAAATTTCTAGGAGGGAGGAGCTCACAGTTCAGAATTATAGGGTGAGACTGGCCCTGTTCCTCATACCGTGGTAATTTTAGGTAGATGTGATTTTTTTCCCTAGGTACTTGATATTTGAATCCAGGGCTTTATGCATGCTAGGCAAGTGCTATACTACACTCTCAGCCCTTTAAAGATATTATAAACTTTTGATAAGGTCTCACTCATTTGCCTAGGCTGGCCAGGTAACCTAGTACTGTCAGCTCCCAAATAACAGGATGACTGACAGGGATGTGCCTGGATTCTGTTCTCCTTCTGCAAATGCCTGTTCTTCAGGCTTTCTAGGTGCCTGCTGTCAGGTGTCTTAGGGCTGGCCATCTTGTTGGAGGTACCTTCCTTATCAGCCTCTTCTCTCCCTAGGTGATGTGAATGTCATCCAGCCCAACTACTCTGCGGCAGCCCGTGACTTCCTCCAGACCTTTCGGAGTGGCCTGCTGGGCCCTATGATGTTAGACCGTGACATCCTGCAAGGCTGCCTCCCCACTGACTCAGAACCCTGAACTTGCTGGGGTGGGCGTGTGTGGTCCCCAGACGTCATGCAGCCACAATATTTGAAGTGTGATTCTGCCTACCTTCTTCCAGAAGTTCCATGCTGGTCATCATGACCCAGATCCTGCTCCAGACACATTCTATGCTCTCCTGCCCACCACAGCTAGCCTTTTTATGGGGAGTGGTCTGTGGGGTCCTAAGCAGTCTTGATCGAGCTCTGTGAGAAGGCTACTACTCAGTGTCCATCAGGGAGAACCTAGTGCTGTCTTACAG
Source organism: Ctenomys sociabilis (assembly GCA_004027165.1). Classification (NCBI taxonomy): domain Eukaryota; kingdom Metazoa; phylum Chordata; class Mammalia; order Rodentia; family Ctenomyidae; genus Ctenomys; species Ctenomys sociabilis. Next base: position 8,829 of record PVKA01036631.1, read on the forward strand.
GAGTTAGGTATAATCTTAGGTTTTAAAAATAAAGATTAAAAGGGCTAGGCATATAGCTCAGTGGCCTAAGTGCCTACCTGGCATGCACAAGGTCCTGAGTTTGTTTCCTAGTACCAAAAGAAAAAAAACAAACAAGAAATTAAGATTAAAATAGCCAGGTGTGGCACATACCTGTAATCTCAGCACTTGGGAGGCTGAGGCAGGATTGCTATGAATTCAGGGTGTACCTGGGCTCATAGTGAGAACAAGGCCAGCCTGAACTACGTGGAGAGACCTTGTCACAAACAAAATAACAAAAAATGAATCTCTTTTCTTGTTGGCCCTTCTATTTGTATATTCAGTGCCTTAGGCCCACGTATTAAAAATCTTCCTCACCACTGGAAGCTGGGATTGGGCAAGAATAGGGGTTGGGGCTCTCAGCTGCCCTATGACCCTGCAGTGAGGAAGAGTCCTGCTGCCAGTACAGGTTTATTTCACAATCACTTCACTGTAAGATGTGTGTACAAACAAGGGGTTGGAAGTAGTGGAGCCCAGGGACTGCCTGTGCCCCTAGTGCTCCAGGGTCCTCGAATCTTGGCAGGTTGCCAGGTCTCAGCTCGGCTGTGGGTAAGCCAGAAGGTCGCAGCGTGGAAAGCACCTCCTGGCCAACTGGACAGTCACACTCAGCTTCAGAGGAGGTGCCAAGAGCCTGCCCTGGCATCATGGTCATTGTCAGCACCAGCAGGTTCCAGAAGTGTTGCTGTTGCAGCTGTCTTCTAGAAAGGGTTAGGCTGGAGCAGACAAGAGGTGCTGTTGGGTGGAGGGATTAGACCTGGTCAGTACCTCCAGCCTCATCTGTCCAGTGGTGCCTGGCCTTCTCATAGCTGCCTGAGTGTTCCCAGGGCCACAGTGCTTGGTTAGCCTTCTTGCTATGCGGAGCTGTTCTTCCGCTGGTGCCTTCTCATAAGTCTCCATGTGTGACTGACCTGCCCTGAGGTTACCCCCTCAGCACTCTGCTTCCTCCTGGCCCTCATGGCCAAGGAGGGCCATGGTACAACCAAGATTTGTGGTTGTGCAAAATGCAGTGCACACTCAAGAAGTCAGGTTCGTGTGCAACATAAACATTGTAGAGGGATGTGTCCGTGGTGTCTGGAACATGGTGAGGCTCCTGGTGTTCTGTGGTATGAGAGAATCTGGGCTAGTGTAGCCCATCTGGTGAGTGAGAAGCCAGTGGGCTCTGATGGGTCTTTGAGACTCAAAGTAAAAGGTGTTTCATCTGCCTTTGAGGGCTGCAGGCAGGCTAGCCCATGGTGTGCTGAGCTTGGTCTGGATAGGACGAAAGAGCATCGGGCTGGTTATGCCCTGAGAACAATGGCAGTGTGGACAAGAGGCTTCAGGGAGCCGTGTTTTAGGACTTAAACTGCTACCCGTAGCCTAAAAGCTTGGCCCACGGGTTTCCCAGTGGTCTTGAGGTCTGCACTCTAACCAGGGTAACCCATGGCCATGTGGCAGCTGGGGAAGTGCTGGCCTTGGCATTGTGCCTCTGCTGGGTGCGTATGTTCCTTGATCCAGGGCCCAAGGATGGGCTCCAGGGCAGTCCAGCTGCAGGTGAGTCTCAAATGAGCATTGAAGGGCACCAAAGTCTAAAAAGTCTATAGCCTGGGTGGTTGGTTGTGTCATCAGAGCTAGAGAATTTGGCAGAAGCAGCAGCCCCTGAACTGAGTTCACAAGCACTTGGTTGCTGAGCCCTGAAGAAACAAGGGGCCAATCTATGCTTGAAGAGTGTGGGAGCTAATGGCAAACCATTTTTAGGACTGCCTGGTGGCCCCTTGAGGCTGTTCTGGGTGTCAGGATATCCTTGAGCACCCTAGGTAGTCTAGGAAGGAGCCCAGGCTTGCTGAGACACCTCACTGTACTGGGGCTGCCCCCCCCCCATCCCTGGGGCAGCCTTCAAGGAGCCACAGGCCATGAGGCTGATGAACTGTTGCCTCAGTTGAGCAGAACATCAGCTGCCACTAGCACCACACCCTCACCTGCTGTTTTCAAGGTATTATCTAACCATTGGAAAATGCTGCCTACCAGAAAGGTGAGGACCTTGTAGCTTGGCCTGTACACAGCAGGGGCTCTCTAGTGGCAGTTGGCAGTTGCTTTCCCTTTGAACCTCAAATTTGTACCTGGACTTGAAAATAGTGGAATGCTTGTGAATCCCCCTTCTCCCACCAGTTCTAAGAGTTGAGGGTCTCCTGGAGAGCCTTCCAGGAAGAGGAGGATGCAATGACTTCACAGGACATGTCCAGAACTCATGAGAACCATAGTAGGCAGTCCTGGGATGGCTGGCTTTCCTGCTTGGAACATTCCTGGGCTGTAAAATTTTCAGGACCTGCACTGGGCAGGTGGTTAGCACCTGACATTTCCCACATTGAAGCCTGAGAGTACTCTGTCCTTTTCTCCAAATCCTGAGATCCTTTGGTCCATCCCAGCTGCTTCTGTGGGAGGCCCTTGGCCTTGAATCCTCAGTGGTGGGACCAGGTCCACCTGAGGTTGGTTTCTGCTTATGGTCAGCATTGTCCATATCATGATACCCAGTGTAGGCAGTGGGCATGAGTGGCCCAAATGCGCGGTCTTGGTACCTCCCTGTAGGTGGTGCTGTAGAGCAACCTGCGCAGTACAGAGCTACAGGCTGCCAGTCTCGGTGCTTGTCAGCTGGTGGGGTGGGAGATGGAGAGGTTGAGACAAGCTGGGGCAGGAGGGTGGACTGAGTGTCCATAGGTAGGGGAGGCTGCAGCTTCTGTCCCCCAGGGAATCACCCAGGTAGCCTTAAGGCTCATGGGCAATGGGCAGCAAAGGGGGAGCTTTCAGGCTAGCAGCCTCGGGGGTGGACCTGAGGGGCCTGCAGGGATGGCGCAGGCTAGGGGCTGGATCTGACCCCTAGCCAAGCCAGGCCTATGGCCACTGCAGCTCCAGGGTGCCAAAGGCGCTGCCTATTAGCAGACAGAGGGGCATGCCTTGTAAGGGACCAGTGCCTGAAGTCCAGGTCCAGTAGCTGTAGACGCCCCTGCTGGTCCTATTGCCGTCGGACAGCCCACCCTCCTCATTGTCCAGGCCTTGTTCACCTGGCCCTGTGGCCCTTCTCCAGCCAGAGCTTGCCACCAGACCTGTGGCTGCTCCTGCTGCTGCTCCTGCAGCTGCCCCTGCAGCTGCCCCTGCAGCTGCCACGCGCAAAGATGAGCCTGCAGCACTGTAGCGAGGTGCGGGTCTCACCCGTACCCTTGAGGTCCCTCGTGCACCACCGCGCAGCCCTCCGCGGGCGCTGCCCCGTGCCCCTCCACGCCCACCCTTGGCCGTGCTGCTGTCACAGAGGAAGGCCACGGTCAGCAGCAAAGCCCAGCATGTTGCAGCTGTCCAGTTCATCTTCACGGGCAAAGCCTGTTGGAAGAGGGTGGAGGGAACTTCAGCTTTGGTAAGAAGGGGGCTCTCTGGGCCTGGGGACAGGGGCAAGGCAGGGATGGGGTAGGGATATACGGGCCCGGTAACCAAGGCACTAAGAAGATCAAGTCCCGAAGGCAGATTGAGCCTCAGCTTTTGTCAGGACCTGGGAGTTCAACATCCAGAGGGGCAGGGAGCCCCTTGAATTCTGGGGGACAGCCTGTTTGCTAAGAATGAGGTGGGGGAGGAGGGTACTTGGTGATTTGAGCCTGAGGGACACTTGATGGCCTCTGGTGTGAAATAGGCGATAAGGGAAGATGGTTGGGGGTACTCAAGTCTGAGGGGAGGGCTTCGCATCTAGGGCTCTACACAGTGGTCTCTGGATGGCTAGCAATACTGGGGGATGGTGGTCATTGTTTAGAGAACGTTTTGTTGGGACCAAAACCCCCAAATACCCAGATCGGGTTTCGCATCCTGGACCCTGGGGGAACACTTTCCTGGCCAGGCTGGCGCAGACCGGGAGAGGGCCCGACCGGGAGAGCGGCCGGGGTTAGGTCTCTAGGTGGTGTGGAGGATGCGCGTTGGAGACGCCCCGCCTCAGCAGGCCCAAACAGAAGATGGCAAGAAGATCCCTCCCTCCTTCCCTCCGCCCAGCGCCCCATCGACCCTCAGCCACACGGTCCAGCAGCCTGGCAGGGACCCAAACCAGAGGGACCATCGGGTCAGCAGCTCTGTCCTCCTCTGGGACGCCCTCTACTCCCAGTCTCCCTTTGGGGGTCCCACCGCAGGCCTTACCGCCACGGGCTTCGGTCGGAACGGGGGCCCAGGTGCCGCGCCAGGGGTCCAGCCTAAAGGAAGGACCAGCTGCGGCCCCGAATTTGCTGGAGGAAGTCTGGGCGTGGCTGGTGCACGGCCTCCGCAGCGGACTGGGGCAGGCAGCACCGGGGCTCAGCCCTGGAGACAGAGGGAGGAGCGCGCAGCCCCTCTGGCCCGGCCCCCATCCGTGCTGCATCCCGCCCTCCTCTCTGCTCCTTCGAGCCTCCCCCACCGACTCCATCTGGTTCCACTTCCCCATATATACCCCACTCTTCCCTGTCACCCAGGCTCTTAGTGTGCGCACGCTAGGCTGGGCATCATTTCTCGTGGTCTTTTGGCCTTCTCTGTGTCGGTTCTTCATCTGCCCACCCCTCCTCTGCTCCCTGCTTTTCTTCCACACTCTTGGCCCTAGGCTGGATATTCCCGCCACAGGGACCACAGAATATCCAGGTGGAGAGGCAGGCCACCTGTCTAACACCTTAAGGTCCTGAATCTTACTCTCATCCTGAGAAGCTTCTCCATGGACACCAGAATGAACTGGGATTCTTTTTTTAAAATATGTATTTGCAGCATCTCACTATGCAGCTCAGACCTGCAGTGATCCTCCTGTTTTCAGCCTCCCCAGCACTGCAGTTACAGGTGTGTACCATCATGTGGGGTCCCTGTGGCCGGCTAGTGAGCCTAGGGGTGGGCCGACCCTGTAGGTGGTGTCAGGGATCAAACCCCAGTCCCTGTGCTTACCTAAGCAAGTGCTTAATCCCCTGAGCTATTTTGTGGGCCCTGAGCTGGGATTCTTAAAGTGATCCCATTATTCATACCACTGTTAAGACCCTGCCATGTGGTGCTTTGTGCCTCCCTAGCACAGCAAGATGAATTCTTACTGCCTTAGGCTGAGCTGCTTCCCAGGTTGGAATAGGGACTACTTTTGAAAGTGCTTCCAGGAGCCTGTGTCTCCCTGTCTATCTCTGTCTCTCTTCATCTCTTTGTCTTGCTATCTCTATCTGTCTCTGTGTCTCTGTCTCTGTCTGTCTGCCTGTCTCTCTGATTTTCTTCCTAGGCTTTTGTTGTAGTTGTTAGCAGTATGACAGGGCCAGATAGCATACTTATAAAATAAGAGCAGGACAGTGTGAAAAATGAGTAAATGAGTCTAAAAAGAAACTTGAATCTAAAAAAAAAAAAAAAAAAAAAAAAAGATTGCATTATCTTCCAAGAGGAAAAGGGATTTAGTGTAAAAGTAATGAAAAGCCTGTCAAAAGACATGAACACAAGAGTTAAGAGTATCTATCCAGAGGGTCAATTATTGGCTCTAAACATGATAGTTATTCCGAGGATGAGAACAGAGGGGAACAGAGAAGAAGGAAGATAAATAGCAAAGTAGGAAACACAAAGGAAAAGGGACCTTCCCTCTGATTTACAAGGCTATAAATCATTTATCTGAAGTATAGGATTAATCTTAAGATATTCAAAGATAATAAGAGTACAGTGTACCCTGTATTCCCAGAACTCAGGAGGCACAGGCAGAATTGCCACAAATTCAAGGCCAGCCCTGTCTCAAAAAAAAAAAAAAAAAAGAAGAAAAAGAAATAAAAAAGAAAAAAGAAAAGAGAGTTGACTAAAGTACCTTCAGTACTTAGGCAGAGTACAGAAGTGGGGTTCGATCCCCAGCATGCTGTGCTGTGCTCAAATGGCAAGTGAGACTGGGTGTGGTGGCACGTGCCTGTAATCCCAGCTCTTCAGAGACTGAAACAGGAGAATTACTGATCTGTGTAGTGAGACCCTGTAAACCCTGTACTAAATACATGAAAAAAGAAAAAAAAGAAAAGAGAGTTGATAGGAGGCAGACTTTTATTTTTTTAAATTTTAATTTATTTATTTGTATTTTAACTTGAAGAGTGAAAAATAGGAGCAAAAACAAAGAGAAAAAATGACATAAACAGGGTAACATACAATGATATAATGTGTCACAGATTTTCACAACATGGATGGCTAATTATATACATATATATATGTATATGTATATATATGTATATATTTAAATAAAACAATCCAACACAGATCAGCAGTCCACAATAGAAGTGGGTTATCCACAGAATTTGTTGATTTGAGCCATTCACAGCTCATTATATTAATATAACTTTATTTTATATACCTTCATTTTTACACTTTTCTGCTGGATGGTTAAGACTGAGTTAAAGCAAGACCTATATAACAAAAAATGTAACTTTTGTATCAGGTAAGGTCAGTCAGGTACCCTCAGTGTTTATCCTGTAACCCTGTACCGCTCTTTGTAGATCCTTTGTCAGTGTCAGCCTTGTGGATGAGTCACGGCCATTGCTTGACCAATTTGTTCTCTGTGGAAGTCTGAGAGAAAGTTTTCTCTCCATGTGACTCTCCTTAGGCACACTATACATCATCGATCACATTACTCTGTGGCCCCATAATCTCCTTGATCAGAAAATTTGGGGCACTACTGAGTTATTTGATGTTACAGTATAGGTTCTCCTATGTTACAGTACAGTAGAGATGTTACAGTACAGAGTCTTTGCTGATCTTGGAAGGCTATGGCCAAAATGTTGTCTGACCTTGCAGCCTTTCTTTTTCTTCAATTTTTAATCTACAAACTTAGGTTGTTAACCCTCCAGAAGAAAAGTTTATTATTACCCTGCAACATATGCAGTTCAGTTTACCAACACTATTTGTCTAAATATCAGACATCATAGGTATAACATGGAACATGTATTTTCCATCAAGTATTGAGATACTAAACTCTAAGTCCATACAGAATATGAAGAAGAAAAAAATAAAAAGGAATGAACACTTACATATATTTACATAGATATTTCGAAATCCATCCATATACAGCATAGTAGCATTGTAGCATGACTGTCTTGTGACATTTTTTGCCTTATTTTTCATTTAATACCTTTAAACAGGGGCAGTGTAGTTATAGCTGGTATGCCATGACAACAGGTACATATTTAGAAGACCAGAATGGCAGGCATTTGGAGTGTGACCCTTGTATTACACTTTGTTAAATTCAGTGTAGTTACTTGGTTCACAGGTATCAGCATATATATCACAGGTATCAATCAGGGTGACAGTCTGGAGGCAGACTTTTAAAATTGGGAAAAGGGATCAGAGAGGGGGCAAGAAAGAATGAAAATGGTAAAAATACGTTCTATGCATGTATCCATATACCAAAATTAAATCTTTTTATTTTGTATTACTAATATACTCCTTTTGTTTTGGTCTTTTTGAGACAGGGTTTTACTATGCAGATCAGACTGACTTTGGATTCTTTTCTTTCTTTCTTTCTTTCTTTCTTTCTTTCTTTCTTTCTTTCTTTCTTTCTTTCTTTTTTTTTTTTTTTAACTGAGAATCAAACTCAGGATCTTTGGCTTGTCACACAGTGCTTGTGCTACTGAGCTAGATCACTGGCCCTTGAACTCACTTTGTAGCTCAGGTTGGCCACAGACTTGCAGTGATCCTCTTGCCTCACTCTTGTGAGTGCTCGGATTGCAGGTATTTACCACCATGCCTGGCTTGCAACAATTTTTTAAATAAAGGAGCCTAGGACAAAACAGGGGGGAGGTAGTGCGTACAGACCAAGGAAAGAGACTTGGAGCAACCAGCCCTGCCAAGGAGATACATTCCTGTTGTGTGTTTGTAACACTTTGCAGTACTCCCAAACTAATACAGAATCTGAGTGATTCTGCCACAGTGGATGGGGGAATGGGGAGAATCCAACCCAATTATTATTACAACAAAAATAATTTTGTTTTAGCTTCCTTAGAAACAAGATCAAACAAGAGACATTATTATCTAGATAGTAAGGCATTGCAGAAAGCCATGGGGAGAAGCAGTTCAGCACAGGCAAGAGGCAGGCAGACTGGCACAAGACAAGTAGGCACTACTATCACAAGCTCAGCAGGAACCCAGCCATCCCTGTGCCCCACTCCACGCATTGCTTCATCTGTTCTGTTGCCGTCTTCCAGCTGGTATGCATAAGTAAACATTTTCCCAAGGTTTGTGAGCTTCAATAGTAAATTGAACCTGAGGAGAGTGGTACAGGGTCCCAATTCCTAGACAGTTGGCCAGAAATACAGGAGCTTAAGCTTGGTATCAAAAGTGGTCAGAAATGTCTAGAGACTAAGCCCAGGACCCATCTCCAAGTAGACAGTGCCAGAACTGAGTTGAATTCGAGAACATGCAGCCGGACTCTGCTGCAGTATTGCTGACTTATTGTGTGGCCCTACCATAAAATTTGGTTAGAGAAATACCGTGTTGATTATTGAGTGTGAGAAACTGAATTTGTTTTTTTCACTCAGAAAATAAAGGACAAAATGGAAATTCTAGAACTAAAATCCAAAAGATTAGATGTGGCTAGAGAGAGAGTTGGTGATTTGGAAGATAAAATATCCAGAGGAGTGTACGATCAGGATGCATCAGTGTGCAAGGCGCAGAACAGCATAAAACAGTGTGTGGTTTTGGAGATGAAGGGGTGAGAGTGAAGTAGACAGCAATGTTCAGTGAGAAAGAGGCTGCAAAAGGGGAAGAGAGTGAAAGCCATGAGCTCTGGCAGCATACTATGCTGCGTGCCACAAATGCACAAACAAAACAACAACAACAGCAACAAAACCACACACACACACAAAGAAAGCATCTCCTTTTGCTCACTTTGGCAACATGTATACTAAAACTGAAATGATACAGAGAAGATTATCAGGGCCACTGAGCCAGGATGACACAGAAATTTGTGAAGCAGCCCACATTTTAATGAAGCTGCCCTACTTTAAAAGTTAGAGTAATGGAAGATTTGTAGTAAGATTTAGTAAACATCACATCATATTTTTAAATTTAAATTGTACTTTAAAAAAATAACAGCCAGGTAAACAAGAAAATCTTAGTTTCCAGAATCAGGGAGATCCAAATTACCTAAGGAAGAATAAAAATAAGATTGACAGGTGAATGCTTAAGAGAGAAGCAGTTGTCACCATAGGAGTGTGATTCTCTCAGTCTCTGCCCAGACTGAGGAACTGACTACAGAAGATGGTCAGGAGCCACAGACAAAAAGTGTCCATCGTGTGAAGTAGCTGAATTAATGCAGGCAGAAAAAGTAGAATTCAAGTCTTAACTATGAAGAAGCACTAAAAGGTTAAATTTATACCAAGATGATAAAATAATTCTACATTTGTATGCACTTTGACATAACTTTAAAATGTACAAAGCAAAATAGCAGTATACTGACTGCACCTTACACATAGATGTAAAACTCTCACAAGTAACTATCTGTCTGTCAGATACATATGATACATATGCCATCAAGGTCACACCCTAAAGACATCACTCTGGGTGGCTGTCATGAAGGAAATGGGACTAGAGTGTGGCTGAAGTAAGAATGTGAAGAGACACCCTTCTTCTTTCTGATGAAAGGCCATGCCTGTGCTCTCAGTGGTACCACGTAGACTTGCAGGAATCCTGCCCCTTGGCTTGGGAATGCCTTACCTGACCCTATGAGCTGGCTGACGAATGCTGGGTCTAATCTGAGGGGCTGGCTGGGACCTCATGGGAAGGAGAAAGAGGGCATCATGGAGAGAGGCTGGCTGTATCGAAACTGTCCTGATATAGGTGCTTGGGAGTGACACAGAGGATGCTTCCTGTGAAGTCTGCACTGAGCTGCTGAGGCTGAAGGATCTGGGCTGCCAAGGTGGGGAGATGGAACCTGCTTGGGGTTGAGCCTTCTCAGGAGCTGTCCTTGGCCAGTACAGAGCTCTCAGGAGAGGAGCCTGTGGGCACTGAGGAGCTGTCCCCAGGTCAAGAACTAAGTTCACTGGGAGTAACTGAGAGCCTAGATCTAAGGTGTTTGGTTTCAGCCTCTTCTCCTGTGTCTTCAGATGCTTGCTCCAGCCCACACAATGCTCTTGGCAGCACTGACACAGGGTGCGGTGGGCAAGAGGAACATGCTGACTGTGCTGGTGGATGGAACCCTGGCCTGGCCAGAGCAGCAGGCAGTGGTGGTGTCTGCAAGCAGAGAAGAATGATGAGCAGTTCCATCAGTTATCCAACAGCTGGAACTCAGGAGGGGTCAAGGGCCTGGAGGAGTTTGGCCAGGGCTTCTCTGATGTCACGGTTTCTCAGGCAGTAAATTATGGGGTTGAGCAGCGGAGTCACAACTGAGTAGATCACAGACACCAGCTTGTTGAGGTCAAAAGAGCTGATGGCATGAGGCCGGGCATACATGAAGATGGTGGTGGTATAGAAGATGATGACTACCACCAGGTGGGAGGTACAAGTGGAGAAAGCCTTCCGACGACCAGCCCCTCCTGGAATCCTCAATACAGTGGCCAGGATGTGGGCGTAGGAGATGGCAGTCACCAGCAGGGAGGTTGCAAGCACTGCTAGGGCTGCCACGAAGTCCAGCGTTTCAATGGTGGTAGTGTCTGAGCAGGAGAGCTGCAGTAAGGGTGAGATGTCACAAAAGAAGTGGTTGAGGACATTGGGGCCACAGAACTTGAGGTGGGAGATGAGAGCTGTGGATACAAAGGAAGCCAGAAAGCCACCAAGCCAGGCCCTGAGGGTCAGGTGCAGGCAGAACCTCGAGTGCATGATGGCTGGGTAGTGCAGTGGGCGGCAGATGGCCAGGTATCTGTCACAGGCCATAGTGGCCAGAAGGAAGCACTCAGAGGAGCCAAGTGAGAGGAAGAGGAATAGCTGGGTGAGGCACCCTGAGAAGGAGATAGCCCTTGCTTGTGACAGGAGGCCAGCCAACAGCTTGGGGACAGTGACAGTGGTGTAGAAAGTCTCCAGCACTGACAGGTTGGCCAGGAAGAAGTACATAGGTGTGTGCAGTTGACGGCTGGCTCCAATGGTCCCTATGATGACCAGATTCTCCAGGACAGTCACCACGTAGATGGTGAGGAATGATCCAGATAGCAACCCTTGAAAACGGCATAGCTCTGAAAAGCCCAACAAGACAAACTCTGTCACCAGAGTATCACTGGAGTTGCTCCTCATCTTTCCTAATCAGGGCAGTCACTTCTGAACACCTTGTAACAGCAGAGATTCTGGTGTGATATGTGATGAGGCCATGACCGCTGCTGTACTGGTGAGGGCTGATGGGCCTGCAGCTCTTTCTGCTGAACCCACACGGCTGCCTACAGAATCCAGGAAGCTCCCAGGCTTTGCCAGACTTATGGATACCTTTGGTACCTGCTGTAGGACTTACCTTTGTTCTAGCTCTCAGTTCAAATTGTAATTTACCCCGAGACAATGGGCTTTGTAGCCTCACTCTGGGACTAGCAGACACGTCTTCTGTGTGTTCATAGTTGTGCCCCCTGGGGCATAATTTTTCCTGCCTCCATATACAGGTACATTGCCAAAGGTGTGTGCACACCTGAGTTCACAGATACCCAAATGCCTGCCCCCCAGTGCACCCTCTTTGTGCATCTATATACTACAGGTGTGTACACACACAGCAGGTACACACATACACTGCAAGTGTGCACCCACCTTAGATACACATATACATACGCAACCCCAAGAAGATCCGTTTTCCCAGTGTGCTTCTAAAGAGCTGAGTGCTCAGGTTTGTCTTTGTCCTCATCCCTGTTGTCCCTGAAGTATGCTAGCTGGTTCATGCTGCTCACAGGGACCCTCAGGCCTCAGGAAGGACCTGGGTGAGAGTCTGCGGGGCAACCCTACAGCTTGAACAGATTGTGCTGGCTGGGGCAAGAGGTGTTGCAGGGAGGTGAGAGCTCATTCCACCCATGTCTTAAATGCAGAGCAGAGGGTGGTCTGAAATCCGTACCCTGAATTGTCGAGCAGCAAAGTGGCCTCGGATGGGCTGTGAGGCTTGGGTATTTGGAGTAAGGACGCCACCACTGCTACAAGCTTAGCTGCAGATGGGCTGAGTGCACTGGGGGGGTGACCTGGGAAAGGGGATGCGGAAAGATCTTCCATAGTCTGATAAGGAGCTCTGGCTCTGCTCTGCGGCAGTCCCCCACCCCCACCTCCTGCAGCTCCTAAGGCGTTGGAGCCTCGGGTCCCGTGCCCTCCAGCACCGGGTCAGCCCGTGCCTCCCCAGCGAGATCACCGAAGGATGCAAGCTCAGAAGGCTCAGCCGCTTTTCCCTATTGGCCCTCCTCCCAGACTTGGAGGAACGTTCAGCTAAGCTGGCTGCTCCAGGCTCGCTAAGAGCTAGGAGGGGCATACAGCTGGGCTCGGCCTTGCTCGGGGTGCTTAAATCAGGGTGAGGTGCAGGGTCAGGGCCTGCTCAGGCAGTGAGGGAGGGCTGGGAGGCGACTTGGCGTGAGGGTTCTGGGTGGGGAATCTTATTGTTCACCACCTCTCTCAGCATCCTGGGAAGAGAAACGGATCACAAATCCGCAGTCAGTGCGCAGCCTGCCTGAGGGCACATGGCAAGGAGGAACCCGGTGGGCGCGGCACTTTTACAGGCAAGCTGAGGGAATGCGGGGTTCAGAAGGGGGATGCCACACCCCAGACAGTGACTGGAACCAGCTGCTGGGGTCTGACCTTTGAAGACTGCACGAGAGAGAGAGAGAGAGAGAGAGAGAGAGAGAGAGAGAGAGAGAGAGA
>PVKA01036632.1:0-21642 GCA_004027165.1 Ctenomys sociabilis
AAAAAAAAAAAAAAAAAAAAAAAAAAAAAAAAAAAAAAATGCAACTAGAGACCATACTCTTAAGTTGAATAAGTCAATCCTGCATAGGCAAACACTGCATAGTCTCACTAGGATATGAACCTGATAGAGTAAATAAAATCTATAAGGTACCATAGATAACTGTGAAAAGGTAAAAAATCAATTCAAAGACAAGGAAATCCTGAGATGAAAAGGACAGGAGGGGGATAGAGGGAGCAGTTAATATTTAAGTTTTCGTTCTCTTCTTAGTGTCTTATAACTTCCCATTTTGCATACAGCATCAATTTTTCATAGCTAAATATAGAAAACAACCCAAATGCCCATTAATAGGAATGGATAAAAAATGAGATTTTGTGGGGGGCAGCCAGATAGTTCAGTTGACTAAACTGACTGCTTAGGTAGGCACAGGGACTGAGATTCAGTGCCCTGTGTGCCGTGCCAGCCCCACTCTCGGGTGTGCTGAGGCAGTGATTGAGAATGGGCATGGTGGCACATCTGTAACCTGAGTGCTTGCGAGGATGAAAATGGAAGGCACACTACGAGTCTGATCTGTGTAGTGAGACACAAGTAGACCCTGTACTAAATACATAAAGAAGAATAAGAATAAGAGGTGATATTTTTAAACAATGGAGTATTACTCAGCTATAAAAATGATAAATTCAAGGCTTTTTACAGGTTAAATGTAACTGTAACCAGGAACCATGCTCATAACTGAAATAAATCAGACCCTGCATTTGCAAACATCATGTTGTCTTCCTAGTGTAAGATAATGAAAGAGTAAATAGTAAATAGAATTGGAAAGACATAAGGGATACTGTGAAAGGGAAATAAGCTATCTTAATAGGTGGATCAACTGGGATGACGGAAAGGAGAAAAAGAAGAAAGGGAAACAGAAAAAATTTATATATATATATATATATATATATATATATATATATATATATATGCCTACAGAATGTTGCTTGTGTCTTAGTTACTCTTTGCTCCTTGTTGGGACAAATAACCAACATTCAAAATGAAGGAAGGAAAAGTTTATTTATCTCACAGTTACTTGAGGTTCCATAGTTTAAAACACCTTGAATTATATAGGAAGACCTTGGAGCCTTATTTGCTCAGGAAAAAGGGTCATTGTCTCTGTCTTCTCCAAGCATCTCCTCTTTGACCAAGTTGTCCTCTATTGTAGACACTGCTGCCCCTGGAGAAGAGGTTGGGGCTCTACTGTATGCGGGATGACCCTCTCCACACCTTTGAGAGGCCACAGGCCTTGGGAGGGTGAGGAGTGCATGCTGCCAGTTTAGTGGTTCGTGCCTCTCTGGTCCCTGGTCTTTTGGCCCTGCCCCTCAAGCCACTCACTGTTCCTCGAGCAGTGCCTGCTCCATGACTCACCTGAGACTTTGTGGGGATGACTAGACACAAACCATAAAGGCTTGGATGATTTCTGCTGTCTGCTGAAAGGAACTGCTAATGCTTGAACTTCTTTTTTGCTCTCTTTTAATTTGTTGTATTTTTTAAACCAATTATAAATGTTTATATCTGGTAATATGAACACAAAAATATGCAATATAACAATTGTTGAATTCCTACTATTTTGTTTAGTGAAATTATCTTATGTTATAATGCCATATTTCATTATTTTTAATTCACTTAAAAAAAGCAAAGCAGAAATTGCGTATAAACCATGCTCTCTGCAGTATAGACAGAGGGTTCCTTATTAAAGCACCCCAGATGGACTAAGACTACAGGGATTATTACCTTTAGTCTTCAGTTTATAGTCTCCAATATTTATAGAACATTTCCACCTGTCGTATTTCATAAAAGAACACAAAGATAGAAATACAAGGACAATAATTTCAAGCATATTGATACAAAAATTTATCAGATATATCTATAATATTATACATTATTGCTGTCATTTAAAAATATATTATTGGGACCAGGGATATGGTTCATTAGAATAAGCTCTTGCCTGGCAAGCACAGTGTGCTGAGTTCAATCCCTGGTTCCACAAAAAAAACCCCAGAAAAACAAAATTATGTTCAGGAGAATACTAATATATATATACTTACCCTAATTGAAGAGAAACATATTTTTTTAAAGGTAGCTATCATATAGTAAAAACTTTGCAAAATTGATGTAATATAAATATAGTGGGTTTATATACAAAAATATACTTTAATGTTCAAGAAACAATATATGAACAAATTTCTAAATGTATATTAGTGTAAAATATAGTTCATAGCAAGCACATGAAAACCTAAACAATGAAAATGAAACTCCCAGTTTAAATGTTATGACCAATATTTATATTTATATATTTATATAAATTATTATGGTATCATTTTTGTTCATAATATGTCCAATTATGAAACATGCTAATTTTAATAAGCATGTAAGGAGAGGTTTAGTTTACCTCAAATAATATTTAATGAGAAAATATTTCATATTGTAACAATTATGCAAAATTGTTAATTATTAAAAATACATTCACTCTTTTGTCTTCCTTTTTTTCTTGTATATTTTGCAATATCTTCCTTCTCTTTCAAATTTTATATATATTTACATTTTTTCTTTCTTGTCATCTGCACTGCCAAATGCTATGAGAAATGTCTTCCTGTGTTGAATACTTTAACAATTCTTTGATAGAAAAGGTAATCTTAGGAAAATCTAATGGATGTGGAAGAAATAGAGCTAACTCATTAAGTATGTTCTCTTAATTATTTCTCCTCACTTACTATTCTATTATTACTAAGCGATGGGCCTTTTAACGTTTTTATTTTAAATTGCAATTTAACAATAATAAATGAAGCTCAAACCGTTTGACTTATGCATTTCTGCATGTAACATTTCTTCTAACCTTTCAGAGGGGTGGAAATTTGGGAATAAATTGTCTTAACTGTATCGTTGACTAAATTTTGCTTGTTCAAGAAATTTAAAAGAGTATTCTTTCTTTCCTATGTACTGCAATATGCCCTCTTGCCTTATTCTTGTCTTGTTCTCATGGATATTAATTTTCAGTTTGAATGCAAAAGTAATGAGTTGGGCCTTGGAGATGGCTCAGTAGAATAAGTGCTTGCCTAGCAAGTGCAAGAGCCTAAATTCAATCCCTGGTTCTTCAAAAAAAAAAAGTAATGAGTTTTTTTTTTGTATGATGTTTTTTTAAATGTTTTTCTATTAGTCATTAAAGATTATTATTAAATTTAACTGATTCATCAAATCATCCTTCAAAAACCATATTTAGACTTTTTTCTTAATCTATTACTATGAATTAATTATGTCTTTTCATGCCTATAATTTCAGAAATTAATCATGTACCACTGAACTTCTGTTATTTTTTTTTATTTTTTAAAGAGAGTACGAAATAGTATTAAAAAAGAAAAAAGTACAAGTGATACAAAATTTTATTTAACAAAGTAATGTGAATTTCACAGTATTTGTTGTAGTGCATGGTGTTGTCTTCCAACCAGTTATTCATACTACCAGACATATTTATGCAAAATAGGAAGAAGAAAGAAAACAAAAAAGCAATATGCAAGTAATTAAAGAGCAAAAAGTACAAACAATTGAAAAAAGGTGACTAAACAAAGAAAGCATTATCTGGTCTCTTCCATAGACCAGCAGAAATCCACAGTACAGTGGTCCAAACTGTCCTGCTTACATACATAGATACATCTCTTTCCCTTACTCCCCCTCCTGTCCTCCTCAATTCAGTAACTCTTTCCTTTTGAATAAATTCATTTCCTTTTCCTAGTACCCTTCAGATGCCATGTTCTCTTTCAGCTTCTTACACTAAGTAGACAATACAATGTTTGCACACACAGGTCTGGATTATTACACTTAAGATTGTGGTCTCCAGTTACATCCATTTACCTACAAAAGACTCAAATTTATTTGTGTTGTACACTTTTCAGATGAAGAAACACAAATGGCAATGTTCAACATCATTGGTCATTGGTCATTGATCACTTAATAACTGCAAATTAAAACAACATCTCACCTCAGAAAGAATGGCTAACATCAAGAAGTCAGCCAATAACAAATGCTGAAGAGGCTGTGGAGAAAAAGGAACACTTCTACACTGCTGGTGTGAGTTCAGATCACTACAATAACTATGGCATTTAGTGTGGAGATTCTTTAAACATCCAGGATTTGAGGTTCCATTCAAGCCAGATATTTCCATCCTCTGTATTTTTTTTCAGAAGAACTGAAAACACACTACAGAGATATATATGCACCCATGTTTATAATAGCACAATTTGTCATAGCTAAATCCTAGAAACAATCAAAATGCCCCTCAACTGAAGAATGGATAAAGAAGATATAGTATTTTAACATAATGGAATATTGTTCAGTCATACAAAGGACAAAGTTGACCTTTTTCTGAATCCCTATTGATTTTCTGACTCTCACAGTATCTACTTGCTGTGTGGACTTGCAATTTCTATATTAGTTTTCTTCATTCTATTTTCTGACAACTTGTTGGTGAAATGAATGATTTATGTGAAATTACTTTTCCTCTCTTTATCTGGACACAATATCTGCATATTCTTGGGAATTTTGCTGCAACAGTATTCCACATTTAATTTCTCGCTGCACGGCCTCTCCTTAGGTCAAGATTTCTGACTGTGAATTCTTTTTTTAAAGGTTTTTACATTTTTTTATTTGTTGTGGCTGGCTCGACCCATCCTGGAGGCAAGTATGGCATGTGGTGCTCGGGATCGAACGTTGGTCCCTGCATACTCGCCTAAGCTTTACCTAAGCAGGTGTTTTAGACCACCGAGCTATCTCACCAGCCCCTTTTGATTGTTAATTATCAACAGAAATATTGCCTATGCTAATCAAAATTTCAAATTAATTGAATATTTTCTATTACATTAATCAATTTGCTTTACATAATAATTTCATTCTTTTTTATAGAGTTAGTGCAAGTGTATAATACTTCTTATTGCTCTTTTCATTCATTTTCCCATTACTTGTTTTTTATCTTGAACTTTCATGTATTCATACTTTGTGTTCTCCATGTAAGAATGGTCAGAAGTTCCGCATTTTTCCTTTAAGTAGTTGTCAGTCACTTCAGAAGAAGAATAAAAACACAAACAAGCAAAAAACACAAAAAGGTAAAGGAAATGGATTACCTGGTAGAGACTCAGAAAATAACAGATCTGCAGATAACATTTTTGTTTTAGCCTAATAAGGTCCTTAAGCAGTAAAATTGTGCTTGTTGAAGTCATGAAGCATGGAAAATACTGTCAGAAAAACAACTTGGAAAAAAACATTGTAATAAAATAAAAAGTTAAAAATATAATATTTTAAAAATAGAAACTTGACTAAAACAATAGTATGTAATATTTTATCACCTAAACCCACTTCATGCAAGTAAGGTTTTTGACAGATCTTTGTTATGTCTATAGATACATCTTACATTGTTAGGGAAGTGACTGATGCTGAGTGCATGTTAATGACTCTTTGCTGAATGAATAAATTGTGTCAGAACCATCATGTAATTATTAGTAAGGAAAATATAATAGTAATGAAGTCTAAGAGTAAAGCAGGAACTTGTTGGTTGGGACACAGCTTCAAATTCTAGCCTTTCTGTTTATTCTGTCTATGATATTGAATTGTCACCTATCATCAACCTCAGCTTCATAATCATCTAAGAATGACTTTAACTAGCAATGTGTGATTTTCTTCATGTAAATTTATTATTCAGATAGATCTGCAAAAGATAAATGATTGTTTTTTTTTTTTAATTTGAAGAGAAAAAAATAAAAACAAATAAGAATAAATAGAAAAGCAAAGCAACATAGAACAATAATAAGAATAGAAAATTAGGGGAATAGCCGGCTTAAATGGGATTTCTACTCCTACATTTTTGAGGAGTCTCCACATTGACCTGCACAATGGTTGTACCAGTCTACATTCCCACCAGCAGTGGAGAAGTGTTTCCTTTTCCCCACAACCTCTCCAACATTTTTTGTTGGATGATTTCCTTATGATAGCCATTCTTTCTGGAGTGAGATGATATCTCAGTGCTGTTTTTATTTGTACTTCATGGATGGTCAGCGATGTGGGCCATTTTTTAATATATTTATTTGCTTCTTTAATTTTGTCCTCTGAGAAGTGGGTATTCATCCCATATGTCC
This sequence comes from Ctenomys sociabilis, assembly GCA_004027165.1. Classification (NCBI taxonomy): domain Eukaryota; kingdom Metazoa; phylum Chordata; class Mammalia; order Rodentia; family Ctenomyidae; genus Ctenomys; species Ctenomys sociabilis. The sequence continues at coordinate 6,159 of PVKA01036632.1, forward strand.
ATTTCTGAATTGGGTCTTTAAATTTGATGGACCTGTTATATCTTAGTTCTTTATATATTCTAGACAGCAGACCTCTGTCTGATTGCTTATTTTTGGAATTTTTTCAAAAATTGTGGGTTGTCTTTTCACTCTGTTGACAATTTCTTTTGACGTGCAGAAGCTCCTCCAGAAGAGTTGATCCCAGTTGATTCTTTCAAGTGTTTCCAGTGCGAATATGTTTGTTCATGAACTCTTTACCTACCCCTATGTCTTCAAGAGTTCCTCCTACTTTCTCTTCCAGGAGATTGAGTGTTTCTGTTTTAATGTTTAGATCTTTAATCCATTTTGACTTTAACTTAGTGCTTGGTGATAGAGCTGTGTCAAGTTTTAGTTTTCGGCATGTAGAAAGCCAAGTTTTCCACCATGATTTGTTAAAGAGGCTATCTTTCTTCCAGTGTGTTTGGCCCCTTTGTCGAAGATCAGATGGCTGAGTGGTTGGTAGATGCTTCTGCACCTTCTACTCTATTCCATTGATCCTCAGATATATTTCATTGCAAATGCCATGTTGATTTTATCACAGTGGCTTTATAGTACAATTTCAAGTCAGGAATTGTGATGCCTCCTGCCTTGTCTTTATTGACCAAGATTGCCTTTGATATTCTAGGTCTGTTGTGATTCCAAATAAATTTTAGGAATGATTTCTCTAGGTCTGGGAGGTATGTTGGTGGCAGTTTGATAGGGATTGCATTAAATCTGTACAGCAATTTTTGGAGTATGGCCATCTTCACGATTTTGGTTCTTCCTATCCAGGAGCATGGAATATCTTTCCATTTTCTGAAATCATCTATTATCTCTTTTCTTAGGGTGTTGCAATTTTCCCTGAAAAGTTCTTTGACTTCCCTGGTTAAGGGAATTCCAAGGTTATTCATTTTCTGCAGTGGTACAGTAAAAGTTATTGTTTGCATTGTTTCCCTTTCAATGTGCTTGCTTTCTGTGTAGAGGAATGCTATTGACTTTTGAGTATTGATTTTGTATGCTGCTATGCTACTGAATTTCTGTATTAGTTCTCGTAGTTTCTCAGAGGAACTGAAAACATTATATCATAGTCATATATGTGTACCTATGTTTACAGCAGCACAATTTGTGATAGCAAAATCTTGGAAACAACCAAGACATCCATCACATGAGGAATGGTTGAAAAAGACATGGTATTTCTATATAATGGAATATTACTCAGCTATTAAGAATGATAAGTTTGAAGCATTTATATTGAAGTGGATGCCACTTGTACATATACTCATAAGTGAAATAAATCAGACACACATGTGTAAATATCACAGTCTCCCTAGTATAAGAAGCGAAAAGAAGAAATACAAATAGAAATGTACAGCAACAACTAAAAACATTTGAGTCAGATAAGGCAAACTGAATGGCATATGCTGCAGGATACTAATCAGCTTTTCTTCTGGATGGTTCACAACCTAAGTTCACAGATCAAAACTGGAAAAATAGAAGAGCCACAAGGCCAGCCAACATTTTGGCCCTAGCTTTTCAAGGTCAGTGAAGACTCAGCACATAGGAGAACCTGTACTGCAACATCATGAAACTCAGTTGAGCCTCAAATTTTCTGAAGAAGGATATTATGGGGCTACAGAGGAAAGAGATCAAAGTTCTATAGTGTGCCTGGGAGAGTCATATGGAGAGAAAACTTTCTCTCAAACTCTCACAGAGAGCAAACTGGTCAAGCATTGGCTGTGACTCATCCACATGGATGACACAGACAAAGGAGCTACAGAATAGGGTACAGGATTACAAGATAAACCCTGAAGGGACTTCACTGACCTCATCAGAAACAAAAATTACATGTTTTATACATAGGTCTTACTCTATCTAGGTCTTAACCATCCAGCAGAAAAGTATAAAAATGAGGTATACAACTCGGTGCCATCATAATAAGTTGAGCTGTAAATGGCTACGGTCGACAACTTCTTCAGATAACTCACCATTGTTATGGAATGCTGGACTCTGTTGGATAGTGTCATTGAGTTCAGGCTCCTAAATTGGTTGAATGACAATGGACTGACCATCTCTGACAGGTGTAGGCAAAGGAAGGGGTATAGAAAGGAAGAATCACGATGTGTGTGTATGGACAGTACAGTTGGGATATTTATGCTGTGCTTCTACATAATTCTATGAGAGGCAAGATTTGCACTAATGGTGGTTGGACAGGATATTATGTCGGATTCCAGTACTATGGACAACCAGTAGTAAAATAACAAGGTAGAAAGTATTAATTATTGAATCTTTTATATAATTCAGGCATAAAAAATAAGATATGTAAACAGCTACACTTTCTTAATTTACTGATCAGTGTCATCTGCTACAATAATGTCTGTAAAGTATAATATCATGTATGCACCTTGTACGATAACAAAGCATTATGAAAACAGTTTGCAGTGTATTAGTTTGTCAAATCTGTCCTATTAAGGTGTCTTGAAACTGTCTCAATGATATTTGTACTTCAATAAAATAAAAAATATATAAAGTTTGAATAGAAAATTATCAATGATTCTTATATCATATATTGTTATGATCAGATTTGTTGATTATATTAGCAGATATAGATATGTGAGACTGATCAAGAAATTCAACCCTCTTTCTTTAGCTCTTCACAAGCCCATTTTGCTCCCTTATGTTGTGAGAAGGTCATGCACCCTAGAGCAGGTGCAGCACTCGGAGGGTCTCTGTGTCATGTTGCACAAGATGAGCATGTTTAAAAGATCAGGACACTCTACCCTGTAGAGTCATTTAAACTTCTAAATTCCTCAAAATAACATAGTAGAACAACCTTTACACTGTAAGATATCATATTCTTTGAAATAAATATTAAGCTTGAAGTAATCATTTTGCTTTATGAGTAGATACTAGTAGGTATATGTAAACCAAGTTTTATTTTTATTATAATTTCTATGAATATAGCTAGCCCACAATGTTCACTTTTTACTTCATTCAAATTTATGCAAGCAGATTATATTGAAACACTGCTTGAAATTAAAATGCACAAAAAAGTAGATAAGAAAAAATACCAGTTAGAACAATAAAAATATGAGATTGCCATGAGACATAACATAATCATATTAAGGGTACAGTGTACCAGTAAATAATAACAATGAACAAGCCTGCTGAAATAGAAAGAAAGTAAATTTGATGGAGCAGATAAAAAGACTGGAGATAAATATGTTCTCCTCAAAGGAAAAAAAGACTCAGGCTACTTGGCAGGATGGTTAGGATAGAGAACACACAATTCAGTTAGCACGTGCAATAGTCTAAGATCTGGGGATACAGTTCAGCGGCATAAGCATTTGCCTGGAAAGCACAAGGTCCTGAATTCTCTCCTTGGTACTGCAAAAATTTTATTTAAATAAATAAATAAAATACATAAAATAAAACAAAGCAAAGTAAAGCAAAGCAAAGCAAAATAAAATAATCTTATTATGGATTTTACAATAATTATGGATTTTACTACCATCCATATCTTTTAAGGCCTTAAATAAATTATGTACATAATTCCAAAGTACAGTATAGGTGCATTCTAAGATTTTTCAAAGTAAAATTTCAGGTTGACTATGAAGTTGAAAAAATCATTGCAAAGTATAGTTTTTCCCTAATTAATTAAGAAATAAAAAACAAAGACAGTATAATAAACACTTGAATATTCTTTATGTGATTCATCTAACTTTTGGAGTTTTATCTCCCTGCCTTTCTCATGTGTACATGTATTCATTAAGCTTAAAGACTTGAAAAGCATCTTCAGGCACTGTTGATGTTTTGCATTTAAATACTTTTTCAGAAAATCTGCAATCTTACGTGAACACAATATAACATTAAGAAAATTAATAATTTGTCATTAGATAATTACTGTTACTGATTTTGCTTCTTACATTCTAATTTCAGCCACTCAGAGCCCTTTATCATTGATTGTCCCATCCTTCTCAAAAGAGGTTATTTGCTTTTTTGTGCAGTTTGAATAGTGGACATGGACATTAGGAATTTAAATCTGCCCTCTGATCAGAGGTGAGGAGTTTACCCTCAGGACCCAGTCTGCAGCCTCTTCCAGCAAGTAGTATTGCCTCATACAAATGAATAATACTTCAGAGTACTCCTTGTTTGTATTTAATAGTATACAGTTTTTATTAGTCTATTTTGTTTTATAATTGTATATCTTATACTGAGAAAAATACTTCATAAAATATCACTATTTATGTCAATGTGCTTTATCCTACAAATTTTCATTTCAAAGTATAGTTTGAATATTAATAAAACTATGGAGTAATATTTTTATTTGTTCCATCATATTTATGTGCTGCGCAGTTTTTTTTTTCCAATAGATTTTATGGTTTGTTTTCTCACTTCCTCTATTCTTGTTTTATGTAAAACATTTTGTGAAATATAATACTTTGAAATACATATACTTAATGGATTTTACTCCCGTCCATATATTCAGTCCATTTTCTTTAAAAGAACTATAGTATTTGCATGGTTAGTTATATTTTGTTTTCATTTTTTTTGCTGCTATTACTCGTGTTTGCATATATGTTTTCATACGTCCATATATTAAAAAGAAAATGTGCTTATTTCCCCTTATTAAAATGATGTGAAATGTTCAATCATTCAATCAGACTAAACATAGTTCTTACATATTACCCAGTTCATTTATATTTATTTATTTATTTCAAAAACAGCAAGTAAAAGTGATAGATGATGGCCCTAGTATGAACTGCTGAATTATGGTGGTCGTCTGATGAGCCAGAAGATCTTAAACCAACAGCTTCTCTTCCCAATGACCACTTCCTCCTCTTCCTTCCCTACTCCAGCCCTGGGTATAGCTTCCTTTGACCTTTCCCGCCCCCACAAGGGAGCCTCCAATCAGCTCCTTGTGTGTCACTGAACCTGCCCCTCAAACTCCACCCCTGGCAAAAGTCCATAAAGTCTCAGGCTCCCATCTCAGATCAGAGGATTTGCCCATCTCCCTGTCCTGCGTCTTTTCTGCGTGTTTAGCTAATAAAGGCTTTTCCTCCCCCATTTCTGTTTCTCTGCTTCACTGCCACCATTGCTGCCATTGCTGTCGCCTCTAAAACCTATCTATTTTGGTGCTGTGACTTGGAACAGTGAGCAGTGTGGCACCAGGGGTATACCCTGCCTCGGTTTTGAGCTTGGTCCCTCACTGAACTGCCTTCTGCTTCTGCTTTTGCTTCTGCCGTCTACCGTTGCTAGCTCGCATCCAACACCAGCTGCCAATCTCAGTCCTCCTCATGAGCCCAAAACTATGGAGGTCTTGCTCATTTTTCCCCTCATCTCGTCTGGAAAATCGTGAGCTCACTTCAGGACCCTCCATCTTCCTCAGGCATCTGGTCCCCAGGTCCCCACTTTTTCTAGTGGTGACTGATAAAGTGGGTGTTGGCCTCTCTCATACTCACTCTAGGCTAAAACGTGAAGGCTTTGTAGTGAGAAGTGATGTTGGGCTTTTGCCCTAATCTTTGGCTCATGTTAATTTGGCCACCATGGGAAATGCTCTTCCCATCCTCCAGAGCACACACCACTGGGCTGTTTCCTAAAGAACTTCAGCACTCTTGGATTTCAAGGATATCTCAAACCCAAAAGACTAATTTTTAAATTCTATTATCCTAATGGCAAATGGCTAGAAATCCCTTAAAAGCCTTTGTTGACTAAAAGCACTATCCCCCACCTTCTTCCCTCTGTCATATCAGCCAGTAGTACACTCTCCACTCTTCTGCTGGAAACTCTCTTATCAGTGCCTTCTGACTGCATCTGTATTATTCCACCCCCTGCAGCAACATCTCTACCCTCTGCTTCTGCCTCCAGTTCCCTTGTAGATTCTTCTGCCTCACCTTCCTCCTCCATATTGAAACCTCAGGCACCAGCATTTTCTCCTTCTACCTTTTTCTCCTCTCACATTTCACATCCACCCCCACATGACTCAACTCCACCAAATGCTCTGACAGCCTGTGGCTGCCTGCCATGTGGCCAGCCACCACAATGGGCCACGTGGCTACCCTCCGCCACTGTGAGGTTGCTCCTCCTGTGAGGTCAGAGCACCAATTCCAGGGCACTCCACACGAGGAGCTGCCACCCTTTGATGCTCCATGTGGCCATCCATGGCTACCTTAGGGTTGCTCCTCCTGCCGCTGTGTGGGCATTCTCCCCTCTGCAAGGTCACTCCTGTGGCATTAGAGCACTGACTGCTATGCCAGCCACTTGATGGATTACCACCATTTCTGGGTCATATTATAGCTGCTCCTCTTGTGATGTCAGAGCACCACATTTTAGTCCCTCATCACATGATGGGCCAGCCCATCTTGCATCCTCTCCTTTGAAATATAGTAAATATAAATAGGAGGTTTTTGTGTTTTTGTCAAATTCTTATGAGATCTCTATAAATAGACCTACAGAACTTCTGACTAGTCTTTCATAATCACAAACTTAAAAATTACAATCTAATTTGGTCAAAATATATTTGAGTGCACTCTGACTTTGTGAAGGTATTCATTTGTGTGATGTTTACTTATGTGTTTATATGTTAACAGCTGTTCTTTTTATTTGAATGTTGAAATACAGACTTCAAATCATGCTTTCTCCTGAGCTACCAGCAGGTCTAGGTAATAACAAAATTACTTTATAATTAAATAAAAAGAAAGATTGTTGGACAGCACTCATGAATGATGAACAGAAGGTGGCCCACCTTTGTTCATCAATATAAAGCTCCCAATAATCTCCTTAAAAGACACCTCCAATAATTTTGTCATTGGTTAAAAGACAAAAGTTTTTTCAAAAATTATAATAGGGTTTTCTCATAAAAGATGCTTAATATATTAAACACATTCATGCCTTCTAAAATACTGTATGATACAATATAAATTTTCTTTCAGATTTAAACCTATGCCCTTCTTTTATGATCCAGGCATTTATAAAAAGCGGTTCCTGTGAAGCCATCATGAGGTCATCATGCAAATAATGTTCTTACTTAAACTTATGTGATATGTATCCTGTGTACATTTAGAGATGCAAAAACAAATTGGGGATATCATAGATTTTTTATGCTGTATTGCTCTTTATGACTCTTGAAGTCAAATGATCTCTCTGAAATTATATAACTGTTGTCCATTAACATTCTACAGGGATTTAACTGCTAAAATGTCCATGGTTGATAAGAAATAATAGTTCTCTAGTTATACTTTATATTTCAAGTTACTTGATGCTCAGATAAAATTCCAGTTATCAAGTATATTGCTCCAAACTAAATACACTAATGTAGACCGAGATTCTCCTAAAAAAAAAATATTATTAATTCCTATTTTATGTCCCTATCTGTTCTTGACATTCATACAAAGCTAGAAAGACAAATCCTGGCTCTCAAACCCCACAGTAAAACTTCCTTAATCTAACTTTCTGTGTCTTCAATAATAGAGACCAAACTTACCTATGCACACTGCCAAATTTTAGTTGGGACACTTAGAATTCCCATGAAAGCAGGACCTTGACAAGGTAATGCTCAGCCTAAGCAATGCTGCCACCTGAGCCAAGTGTGGTGAAGAAGGACACTGGGCATGCGCCTGCCCCAACCTGCAGCCATCACTGGGACAAGGATCTTTAGAAATGGGACTCCTCTATCCTCCAGAGAGCAGGTAAGTCATCCAATTCCTTGCCCTCACAGGAAACCTTGTTACAGCCAGATCCATATACCTGACCTGCTTGCTGCTGAAGAGCGGCAACAGAGCTTGGGTTCCATGGCCTACTTCGAGGCACCTTTGTCAAGAGTCCCGAGTCTCGCTGGAGAAGAAAAACCTTTTCTTGCTGACATGGAGACCACATATATTGTTCTGAGTTTTAAAATTGTTATATTAGCTCTACAGTCCCCATAGTGGGTGTTGATGGCTGACTACATGACCCTTTAGATAGGACCATTCCATGCTGACTTCAGACACTGTTCTTCACTCATTTTTTTCTTTGTAATTCCAACATGTCGCATACCTCTCATGGGGAGAAACCTCAACCAGAAACTACTTCTCTCTCACCCCTACAGCATACATCTTGCAAACCCAACCTCAGTGTGTAGCCATCTCCTCCGTCCCTCTTCCCTTGTTGACCATATACTTTGAGAGACTTCCAGTCCCACTCATGTCACATATGCTGTTCCTGGACTAGTGTACTTTGGAGATCCCACAATATTTCCTTATGTTCCCCAGTACCCAAGAGCCCCAAAACATAGTTTTCTTAGAACTTTCCACTCACTATATAGTGGCCTTATTCTTCCTATACTCAAACCCAATGACTCCTATTATTGAGTTCAAGATCTCAGAATTATTTTTAATATGGTTACTCCTATTCACCCAATAGTGCCAAACCCCTGTACTGTGCTCTCTTCCACTACTAAAACTTAGGTGATAAGTATCCCTTCTTCCACTATTAACTTTACTGTCTCAGCCCTTAGAGATGCCTTCTTCACCATTCCCTTACACCCAGATTGTCAGGACCTCTTTGCCTTCACATGGACTGATCTAAACACTCTTAGTTCTCAACAGCCTACATGGGTTCAGAGATAGTCCTAACTTCTTTGGCCAACCTTTTGCTGCTGATCTTGAGACCCTCATCCTCTCGCACAGCTACTCCTTCAATACATCGATGAGCTCTTCCTTTGCTCTCCCTCTCATGCCCTGGACCTTATACACACAGTTACTCTTTGCAATTTTCTGTCAGGATGAGCTTACATATACTTCTTCCAAAGCTAAGATAGCTTCACTAAAATAAAAAATGTAAGACTTACCCTCATTCCCACTACTCATGCAATCACTGCTCAGCACAAAGACCTTCAGGTGCCCACCACAAAATAATGGGCTTATCCTTCCTTGGTCTGGCTAATTTCTTCCTCCTCTGGGTTACCAACTTTGCTTTCCTAGCACAGCCTCTCCATAAAACATCAAAATGTTCCTTGTTAGAGCCCCTTCACCCTGCTGCTCCTATACATTCCTCCTTTCACAAGCCACAGCAGGCCCTCTGAAGGGCCCCAGGTCTCTCTTTACCCAATCCAACTCAGCCTTTTACCCTATATACTTCCTTTCAGTGTCACAATACAGTGGGCATTTTACAACATAAAAAGAGACCATCTTTTCAGGCAGTAGCCTACCTTTCTAAACAACTAGACAACACAGCTCACAGATAGACTCCATGTTTCTACACACAACAGCAGCAACACTAACAGAGACAAAAAGCTTGCTTTAAGAAATCTATCCCAGGCTACTCACTCCATCATCTTAGTGAGCTTATCACACATAAGACAATTCCAGCCCTAATGACTCCTCATATATAACAAATCCACTTAATGCTCATAAAAGATCCTTTTATCATTATTTCCACCTGTAGCCCTCTCAGTCTCACCACTATATTCTCTACCTCTGATGAGGCCTCTCAATATAGTTGTGCTGAGATCCTACAGATGACTCTATTTCCCTTTCCTCACATTCATGTCAAAAACTAAAGATTGACACTCCCGATCTTCAACATGGTCAAGGTGAAATGACAGTCAGATCATAGACCCACCTCTTGCTTCCCCTCCTGTGTCCTTTAATCATGATGACATGTACTCAAAACGTGCTGTCTTTTTAAACTTTTTTCAAGGTTTCTTCTGTTTCTGATGTGAGTCATCACTAATGATAAAGTTCTAGCCCTAGCAGAAAGAGTTGGCATTAACTTCTACATGGGCATAATCTGTCATCCTGTCAACTCCCCTCACCCCCAAGGTGACGCCCCAGTTCAGCAGGAAGCAGGCTAAAAGACATATCACCTCATTTATAAAAACTAAAAGATGGGAATGATAGGTTATGGCTCTAGTATGAATTGCTGAATTATTATGGTGGTCGTCTGATATGGCTGAAGCCCTTAAAACAACAGCTTATCTCCCTAATGACCACTTTCTCCTCCTGCTCCCCCACTCCAGCCCTGGGTACAACTTCCTTTGACCTTTTCTGCCCCCACAAGGGAGCCTCCAATCAGCTCCTTGTATGTCACTAAACCTCTCCCTCAAACTCCACCTCTGGCAAAAGTCCATAAAGTCTCAGGCTCCCTGTCTCAGGTCAGAGGATTTGCCCATGTCCCTGCCCTTGGTCCTTTCCATGTGTTGAGAATTAATAAAGGCTTTCCCTCCCAATATTTCTGCTTCTCTGTTGTGCTGCCCCCACCGCCACTATCGCTGCTGCCTCTAAAACCTATCCAAAAGAAAGAATATACTAAGCATTTGTCCTATCAATATATATTTTTTTCCTCTATGTGATTTATTTTTCACAAGCACTAATTAAATAATAAATGTGACATATTGCTTAGGAAGAACTATTTTCAATTACAAAACAACTCTTACACTTATGATTTTCTAATCATACAAACATGCTTCATTAATTCATATTTTCCATGTTATTTTTCTAAAAACATAAGCAAGTCATATAAGTCTTTAAAATTATTTCTAAGATAAGAAGTCTTCATAATCTTGCTGCTAGTAAATAGTGTTAATATGCTTTCCTGGAGGTTGTTATAATATTTTCAAGTAGAGCTGAATATATCACTTCATTTTTTCCTTAGATATCCTATGGAGGAAGACAACATATTACAAATGATAACATATTATCATTTTAACCAGTTGTACTAAAAAAGGTTAGATATGGTCTACAAACTTTGGGAGAACTTGTTTTTCTTTTACATATGTAGAATAGACAACTCTTCGCTACTTTATATAATTGGTAATGTTTCTTCATTTATTTTACAATGGTGCAATTATGCATTTCACAGATTAACCCAATTTCATATGGATAATATTTTTGTTTTTATACTTTTATTGATAAACATGACATTATCATTTCCATTAATAGGTATATGTTTGTAAAATATATGGATACTTCATAGCATCTAGAGTCCTTGAAGTGGAATGGAAGAATCAAACCTCCATTTTGACAGATTGTATGTGAAACACATACAATCACACGCATGTAACAACCAATATTTCTTTTTGATGGTCACACTGGTGGTTTTTTTTAGGGGTAGGGTTATTGGGAATCAAATTCAGGATCTCATGCTTACAGACAGGTCCTTCACTAGTCAGTTAAATCCCCAGCCCTGAAAGCCAACATAATGTGTAATATTTTAACTTTAGAGTAGTGTGAAATAATTCTAGAAAAACTGTATATTGAATTTTTATCATTTACCTCACATCATGTTGGGCAGCTTTTAATCAGCCACACAATCCCAAAGGTAACGTCCATTTCTTTACTAACTGATATTTGGAGGCTAAAGTTTTGATAAAAGTCATAGAAAATATTAATGCTGGTTATGTAAGTGCAAAGTATTTGGATAATGTCACACCAATAATTTTCATGACCCTGGACATAAGTTCTTGCTTCAGTTCATAATGTGACAGCAAAATAATTTATTTTTGACTAGGAATTTCATATATTCAAGTAACTGTATCAGTTAACAGTAATAATAATAATGTTCCTAAGTACATACTCACATGAATTAGTATTTGTGAAAATGATACAAAATGGAGTCATTTTCACTGAGTTTAACCTACATCAATCATAAAGAAATCCAGGTTAGGATGTAAAGTGCCATGTCGATGTAATATTAATGATTCAATGTTTTGCACAAAAGAAAATGCCACTAATTTCCAACTAATATTTATTTTGAAAAAAAATATATGTATGTATTATTTGGCACATTCAAAGGATTATTCTGTTTAAAAAATTTGAAATTTTTTTTTTCAGAAATCTTCACTGTGAGTTAAAATGAGTTGTCCAAAAGCTTTTTTATTTAGGATAATTATATGAGATGAAAAGTATTCATTCATTGATGTAATATTTAAAATTAGACTCAGATGTAGATTATCCCCCATCCAATTAAAACTTCAGGAGTTGGGGAGACAAGTCAGAGGTCTAAATGCTTGCTTGGCAATCGCAAGGACCACGTCTAATCCCTGGTACCGCATGCTGTGTTGGGTCCCCTCACCTAGCCGGCCACCGAAATGGGGCATGCTGGTGCATGTCTGTAATCCCACTGGGAGCCTGAGATACTAGGATTACTATGAGTTTGAGCTGTATAGTGAGACCCTGTACCAAATAAATAAATAACTCGAAGTATTGGCTGGTTGTGTTATTGTGTGTGAAATTTTTAAAATACAAAATTGTTTTCGTACTGAACAGACTTTGCTTGATATGAACATAACTGGTATACAAATTCAAGTAAAAATGAATATGAAAAAGTTGAAGAATACTCTGAAGATAATATCAGTATTTGTAAGATAAGGGATATCAAACTTCTTATGCTTCTGTCGCTGGTGCTTTTCCTTTCATCTGATGGTACTAATAGCGTCTGAAGCACACCAGCAAATGTCACATTAGTTGGACTATAAAACTGAGTAGAAAGATAAGGCTGGCATAAAATTTTGTCTGCAAAGAAACACCAAATAAATACAGAAAAAAGTGTTTAAATAAAAGCTATGCCATAGTTCTAATGAGAATTTAGATAAATATTATTCACCAAGCAATGAAAAATACTTAATATTACATATAAAATATAAATATGACTTCTCCATTGAAGAAATACAATTTATTGTCACCTGTTAGTGTTTTTAAGTGAGTTATAGGGCAAGCACTAAACAGCTTTTCTCTGTTTGAGCTCCAATAAATGCATTTTTGTATAATGACAACTTTGCAGATGAGGTTTGGAATCAATCCTTCATAGCCAATAACATATAAAGCTGGGAAATCTATAATCAAGAAATGTAGAAGTTCATTTCAAATAAATATGACACAAAAGTTAAACACTGAAATCAGAAGCAGTTGGACAGAAACAGCAACTCTTTTTGTGAATCGAAGAGTAATTCTCCAGTAGGTTTCATTTTAGAATGCAAAAAGACTCCAGATCTCTTCTTTTCTCCTCCCCTTTACTACTATTCCCAGAGCGAGGGAGAAGGAAAGGAGAGAAGGGAGGTAGAATGGTAGAGAAAAGAACAGTATAATGAAATAGCAAAACAGAATTAATTAGGTACCAGGATTCAGCAACTGTCTTTGCACTCCATCTACTCTTGTCGTCCCAAAATAAAACTTATTGGTTCCCTGCAGCTTTAAGTTGGTAAAATATTCACTGTGCCAACAAGGGTTTAATTTAGACCTTGATTACTGGAAGAGGGAAAAAGTGCTTTCTTCATCTTGTCTTTTAATTTTTAATCAATTCAGCCTTACCATAAGTGGGGATAAATCTTGATGGTGTGAATGTTTAAGGATGAACAATGAAATAATAATCAAAGCAGCAAAAAGTTGGTACTCTGGAGTGCTGCTGAGAAAAAATATGGTAACACTGAGGAAAGATTCACTCATGTGGAGAACATCCTGCAGTGTGGCTGTTGGCTCTGTTGAGGAAAATGACAGTCGTGAGACAAGCACAAAACATGCAGAAAACCAATCTGGTTATTTGCCTAGGAAGGCTCGGTCAAATTGATATCAGTAAGTGAAGTTTGGATAGGGAAAGGAAACTCTTAATTATATTTAGTTTTACTTTAGTAATTTCAATAATTTAAATATAATCTCTCATGTTGGATATTATATAGCATATATGTATATGTAGATATAAACATCTATGTAATACAGAAATATATAGACACACACACCTACACACATATCTGCATAACCAGTGTTCTCACAACCAGATAGCACGTCCTGTCTCTTATATCCATATGAAATACTTTGTCAATAGTGTAGTTATAAATATGATCCTGAGCAAAAATTTCATGGTTCAATTTCTCATTGTAGAATTTATATATTAAAAATCATCATAAGTGGATTTGTTGTGTTTTATTTTTATTTTTTATTTTTTTGCAGAACTGGGGATTGAACTCAGGCCCTTGTGCTTGCCAGAGAAGCACTTATTCCACTGAGCCATCTTCCCAGCCCCTGATATAGTTTAAACATAGGCATTATGACTAGAATATGGCAATATATTACATAGTTGTTTCCCCATCTATGTAAATTATGAGAAATAATAATAAATATATGATCCTTTTATAAAGATAATAGTTTGTGTAAGACATCTATCTCAGTATCACATCATAACATCTAATATCACAATCCTTTTCATTTCAAAATTTATTTATGTACTTAAAAATATAGCTGTACCACTGTAACCTTAAACAGTAGCTACAGTGCTTTTCCACTGTAACTACAGCACCATTGTACTGTACCATAGTTGTACCACTGTTCCTTAAACATTGTGTACCAACCACTAATATGCTGAGCCTAAAAAAGAAACAGAGAAGAAATCTAGTGATTTATTCAAATGAGACTGATACCTGTTGGCTCAACATTCTCTTTGTGAAATATTTTGATTTATTTATTTTCTTTGAAAGGTTCTTGTCATAGCCAATAATTTCAGATCTCAAAGCAAAAAAGCTTAGTTTATTTAATGAGCCCAACTCTACCAGCCTGTGTAATGTCAAGTATCAATATCAACTTATAACTATAGTTTGACTCACTGGAAAATGCAAAGTGAATGCCCTTAAATGTATATATATATATATATGATATTATAACACACTACAGAATTATACAATTGCTTGAAACTTTGGTTACATGGTAAATATATAAATCACTCACCCTAAGTTTAAATAAAAAGCAAAGTTTTAGAGTAGGATATTTTAGAATATAAAATTCATTTTGGCAGCCTGAAGTACTTTATTTCATCTTCCAAACTGGTTTTAGCAGAACACAGGCTAACATGCACTTAAACTAATACTTGCTGAATTAATCCTTACTGGTAACAGTCTGCTTTCTACTACTGGCTACTCAATTTTACTTTCTTTAAAATGCCATGATAAGTTAAAGTAACAACTTCATGCACTACTTTATCATTTGTGTAAAATATCCTAAAAAGATAATTAATACAGTTCTACACAGGAAAAAACCTAGAGCTCCTAAGGACACTCTAAACTCCAGAACTCTATCCTAGGGCATCTCACAGGATCCCAACTTTTTCCACTCAGGCAGTTCCAAGGATCTCATAATATTTCATTGCACTGCATTTAGTAACTTCACTGAAGCACAACTTCTAGCTTTCATGCAATCTATATTTATAATCTGAAATTATACCTTACTATTATTAGCTTTGCATATATATCCATGACCTTTGTGATATATAATAAAAAGATTACATTAATGAATATTTTATGACAATTTATGTCTTTATAAACATGTACATTTTAAAAAAATGATGTATAACTATAAACTAAATAATAGGATAAAATGAAAATAAAAAAGGACATTTTATAAATCACAATAATTTTATACATCAGACTTAAATTTAGGAATTTCATTATATAAAAATTTTTTTTCATTTTTCAAAAAATTTTTAAATTTAGAAATTTCATTTTACACAATATTCAGAACAAGATAAC
>PVKA01036633.1:0-21641 GCA_004027165.1 Ctenomys sociabilis
TAAATGATACATAGAACAATAAAAGATTGTAAGACATAAACTCCCTAAAGATGGAGACCTCTGTATTCCATATTCCTAAGGACTTAAAGCAGTAAGAGGCACAAAGGATGGGGCTACCTCAGCAGTTTTCCTTTGAATACCTGGGCTGTCCACATGCCAAAGAAGGTAGAAGATCTCTACTTTCAGCCTTAGTCAAGAGGACTCTCTTTCCCTCCATCCAAATCCAATTCAAAGGTGGTATTTCAATTCTGACTGATATGGTTCCAGAAGGGTCTGGTGATTGATCTTAAGAGAACTAGTATACGTTTAGTAAGGAGAAACTTGCTAGTAGCTTGTGTTGGTATGGACAATATGATCTCTCAAGACTACTCATAAACAAGCAAGTTTATTGAGGCCCACTCACCCTGACCAACACACTGATATTTCCTTTCGTATAGGTTCTATTATTTTTTTTCCTTCCTTGGCACTTTTTATCTTTTTGTACATTATATGATTTACTTATGACTTATTGCTTATTGTCTACCCATGCCCCTCACTGCCTGGGTTCTACCATGAGTAAAGAAATGAGCTCTATCTGGGCAGAAATCTCTGCCTGTTTATTAATGATGTTATTTCAAGTACCTAGAACAGTACCTGGCAAACAGTAGGTAACCCCAAACTTTTGTGGTGTGAATAAATAAATCTAAGAAAGTTATATTCTGTAAAAAAATTTGTCTTCCACAGATACTGGGGGAAGAGGGCACAAAATCTTAAAAAACAAAAACCTAGTAATTAGTCCTAGAAACCAAAGCAACTAAATACAAGCTAGCATTCTCACTTTATTCAACAGGCATCAATGATTTGCTAATAACCCTAGATAAAGACAGAGCAATCAGTTAAACCAACAACTCATTAGATTCAGAGAGAAGCATCCCCAAAAGCACATCTACTAGCCATCTGATCACTAATTGACAGTACTCTTTAAGTACTGTGTTATTTCCTATTCAGTCTCAACTCTGAAAATACACATAGCAGGAACAGCAATCTCCCTTCTCCTCTTCTTCAGCACTGGCTGTTCCTGTCTGTAAGTTGGGAAAGAGGAATCTTGGGTGGAGTATAGTATCAGTGGTGGAGAATAAATACATATGTGTAGAGGTCTAACACGGGCACAGAAAAGTAACAACTCACCATTTAAAAACTTTAGCACACACATTATCATATCTGAGTCTTAAGACAGAGTATCTGTACTGCTACCAGATGATTTCTATGTTTATATCCCCCTCCCTCCATTCCTATGTCCTGGTAGTACAGGGATTGAACCCAGGGCCTTGAGTGTGCTAATACAACAAACACTTGATCCGAGGTATACCCTGAGGATAATGGCAAATATCTTTTAAAGAATAAGTGCTTGGAGTACAAAACGACAAATAAAACAGATAAAACTGAGAATAAATTCACAATCAAGGAACCAAAGAGAAACCCGATTCAAGAAAGGCTAAGTCTCTCAGTCATTTAGAGGCAGATCACTCTGTATCTGAAAATTCCAGTTTTGTGGCCTTCTTTCCTATTTAGGACCCTTCCAAAGGTGGAGTTTCATGGAAAAAAAAATCCATACTGATTTTCTTGAAGGGGGAATTAAAATTGAATCTCCAAAGATCAGCTTCAGGGATAGCTTCTGAAGTGGCCACCTGCTTTCTTGAAAAGCATCCCTTTTCACACTAAATTGTTTTAAATAATCACAGCCAAAATAAATATACACTTCCCCACCAGAACTATGCAGACTTTGAGGTAGAAATCAGAATAGACTGAGATGGAAAAGTAGTATCCAGGGGCCAGCAAAATAGCTCAGCAGTCTAAAGCACCTGCTTAGGCAAGCACAGTGACCATGGTTCGATCCCCAGCACCACATGCTGCGCAAGCCCCGCCCCCAGGGCAGGCTGAGCTGGCCACACACACACACACACACACACACACACACACACACGCACAGCAGCAGCAGCAGCAGCATCCAACACTAGTCTGGGACATGACATCTCAAGGCAGTGATGTAACATAGTACAAAACACCCACTTTGAGCCAGAGTAGGTTCTAAGATCTGCCTATGTGACTTTAGACAAATCACTAACTCTTTGGGTTTCAGCTTTCCCAGACACAAAATGAGCATAACAATATACATTTTGTGGGGTGGCTCTGAAAATTAGAGGTAACTTTGAACACAACGTGCACTATACTTTATACAGTATCTACAACCTTGATGGAATGGACAAACAGTGGGAAAATAGTACAGCTCCAAAAGAAGGGAAGGAAAACACTCCTAGCTTTCCTAGTTTCCTAGATATGACTAGGGGAACCTTGTGTGGAAGGAGATTCTTACCTGTCATTTCGGTTGATGGCTGCCACCATGAGTGCTGTCCAACCAAGTTTGTGTCTTGCATTGATATCTGCACCTTCTGACAATAGCCTGAAAAGAAACAGGGATATTTTTTGTTCATAAGTTATCATGGAAACAGGTGGAAATGATACGCCTAAAAGCAGGTAGACCAAATAAGTCTTAAAATAGAGGCCTTTATGATCTGAACCTCCAGTCCCAGCATCTTTGATCACTCTGTATCTACCAATCTTACCTCTCTTTTTCTTCCATGAGTAACCCTTGATTGTTATTTTCTTAGCATTCTGAGAAAAGAACGTGCCTTCCCAATTTTAATATCCTGACATTTCTATGTCTGGTCCAGAATGCTCCCTTCCTGTTTCTTTTCCATTCAAATCCTGTTTTCATGCCATGTGTTCAATGCTGGCTATGGATTCTCCCCCAAGAAGAAGCCTTGACTCATTTAGTCCACAGCTCTCCTACCCTCCATTTGGCAGAGGATACCTAATGATATGTCTTGTCCAGGTAGTTCCTAGTCTACAAAAACATCCCATTCCTCAAGTTTATCTATACTGTGGCTAACAAGACAATGGAAATCTTTTATTTATTTATTTGTTTTTTGTACTTTAGGGAAGGGTTTACAGAGTGTTCAAAGTCTCACTACTAGACCAGACTAGCACTGATCTGCCTGTTTACAGCCTCCCAAGAGCTGGGATTACAGGCACATGCTACCACACAGTTTCAATTGCACCCTGGGGTCGGGACTGGCACAACAGGCCTGGGATCGAACCCCTGGCCCCTGCAAGGTGCTTTAATCCACTAAGCTATTTGGCTGGCCCTAATGGAAATCTTTTAATCCAAGGAAAGATGGAAAGAATACTAGAGATGCTAGGTTATATTCCTAGGAGAATCCACAGACTATCTGAATCTATAGACCAGTCCTGGCACAAAGTAGGAGTAAAAATAATTATTGAGCAAATGAACAAACACAGGATTCACAAAGCAAAACATTAAAATCTTAATTCTGAGTCCTAGAAACAGAAGTACTATATAACGTAGGGTAGCTAGAGAGAGGGTAAAGAAATAGAAGCAGCACCTTGTGTAAGAAAGGAGCTGCTCTGGAGTTTACATTTATGAGTTCATTTACTCTTCACAAAAATTGAGGGAGTAGGTAGAGCGGGGAAAAAGCTCAGCGTCATAAGCGCTTGCCTAGCAAGTGCAAGGTCCTGAGTTCAGTCCCCTGTACAAACAAACAAACAAACAAAAAACAGAGCAGGTAGAAAGCTCCCTTCTTCATGGATGAGGAAACAGGCCCAGGGAGGAGAAATGACTTGGTTAAGTTTGTGCAGTTTAGGTTAGGGGCAGCTTACTGGCTAGCACCCCCGATGGTAATGATGCTGTACCTGGAGTCCCCTTGCCTTATGACTTTCTAGACAAACCTGGTTCCACATAACTTCACGAAAGACAAAGTAAACCAATCTCAACAAACCCACAGCATGTGCTTGAACCTGTGCTGGATTCTGGATACAAGTGAGAAGACATGGAATCTACTCAGGGGAGCATATAATCTAGTGCAGGGTGACTTGGGACAGAAGTAAATCAAAGAACGTAGTGGCAAGGAAGGGGGCACTGAAATTTGAAAGCAATGTGCCCACTAGGTAGTCATTCTTATAAAGAAAAAGCAGGCAGAGGTAGTTTGGGAAATCAGGAGCCTGTCCACAATGTAGCAGGTTCTAGCCTAATGGGCAATGGGTACGGAGTCCAAAGGTAAAACAGTTTAAATCTTAGCACCATTCTTATGCCATAATCTGTAGTAAATGCTCCTCTGGACAAAGCCAAATAAAATGCCTATGCTGCTAAAGTAAGAAAGTAACTGTAGCCTGGGAGGATGAGAAACATCACATACTTTTCTACATTTTTGGTCCTGAAGGCCAAGTACCTCTGATTCTGCAGGTGCAGTGACTGAGACATGTACATTATCATGGCCTGAAGGGACACAGACACCAAGCTGAGAAGCACACATCCCGAGAGTACTGTGAAGAACAAGGTTGCAGCTGTCCAGTACAGAAAGCCAATGCAGTCCTGATGACCAGGAAGGTCATCTCTCTGAGGTGATGATAAAAGGAAAATCAGCTACACAAAAGGGGTGAGGGAAGGGAAGGAGTGTTCCAAGGCAAGGTGAAGTCTCTTCAAAGCCCTAGTATATATGAAGTTCTGAAAGAGATGTGGTGTGACTGGGGTCCAAATTGTGAAGAGTGTGTGCTGGGGGAGGAGGGAAGGATTTCCCACCTCTGGTTTGGAGGATGCCCTTTGATTAAAGTTCATAGCCTTGTACCACATACTCTATTAAACATTTTTCTAAGAGGAAACAATATTCTATGACCATGGATGTTGGCTTAAGAATATGGGGGTGGGGGTGGGGTGAATTTTCTGACAGACAAAAAAACACAAACAAATAAGAAAACAAACAAAAACCTCTCTTAGCATAAAACCTCCTTGTCAAGGCAGCAAGGTGTGTGGCAGCATGGAAGACTGTAGCTCTGAAGCTTAATAGACTGTACGTATTCTGATGATAACTGCAATTCTGAAGGGAGACCTCATTTCTCTGGTCACCACTCCAGAAAAGTTAGAAAATCAGAACAAGCTGAAAAAAATCAAAGAGGTTTTTGAGGGTAAGGCCTTGAACTATGCCTAGAAAAATAAGAAGAATTTGTGGAGAGGGAGAAATGGCACTGTGCTCAGGACACAAAGAATAAAATATGATGGTAAAGCAGGGAAGGAACATTAAGGTGACATCAGGCACATTCAGGTGGGTGATAGTGCACAGCCTAGAAGCAGCAAGCAGCTTAATATACATTCAAATATATTTTGCTCCATGGAGTAAATAATGATAAAAATGCAGTCTAAAGTGCTGATGAACATCCGGTAAATATGCAACTATCCAGCACACTTCATGTCTAAAATAGATAACACAAATATAATGCAGAAGCTCTTTCTTGTGGAGCTGTTAAAAAAGCCACAGAATCCTCAACAGAGATACATCTGGATACCATGCTGGAATGAGATGGGCAACAGAGAAGAAAACGATTTGCTATCTTAGCCTTAAAGTAAAATTAACCTAATAACTTATACAGCTTGAATTTGAAAGAGGGTGAGTAGAAAAAAAAGAGTCAAAGAGACCAGTGAAACTCATAACATATTCCTTTGTATTTTAAGTATGCAGAGGAAAAGGCCACCATCTCCCAGCCACCAAAACCAACTGCAGGCCCTTTCTGAACCTGTGTGAACACTCCTCCATGGGGGCAGGACCCCTAAGTGGTGAGGTATGTGTGTCCTGGACGACTAAGTAGTACCAGTCCTCTTCAGGACAGCTGCTCCACTGACTTGCAACACCAGGACAGGGGTGTGTTTGTGCAAGCCCCTCCTTGCCATCACTTGGTGGTGGCCAGTTTCCAAATCAGCATCCGTCTGAGGAGTATCACATTACAGTTTTAATGTGTGATCACCAACAATTTTGAGCAACTTGTTGCATGCACATTTAGAATTGCAAGCCTCCTTGTTTGTATCTTGCTACAGTATTTTAAGAGAAGAGACTGGTGGCAATCAGCTTTTTCAAACTTGCTGTATTTCAAAGAAAGAACACAATGCAGAGCCAGGAGCCCTGGTTCTAGTTTCATCTCTGCTATGCTAACACCCTAAGAAGGCATATATTCTCATGATGCTTCAGTTTCTTCATAGGTCTACTGGGGAGTACAATCCCTATCAGCCCTACAGTTTTAGGAAGTGGCAATGTGGAAAGGGCTCATCCATCTCTGGGGTCATTTTTTTTCACCTTCTGGAGCTGAGATGTAATGGAAAAAAGCAATAACTCTGGTGTACAAGGGCAGGGGTTCAGTTCCATGCTCTGTCAGTTGCTACATATGAAATGGGAGATGTTAATCTTTCCTGTGCTAAGTGGTTGTCAGGAACAAGAGACACAGCAAAAAGTAGAGTTCTTTAAGGAGTGATGTGCCTAGTAAACTGAGAATGGCCATGCCTAACTTCAACACCACTATTGTAAAAACTTTTCCTCTTAAAGAACTGGGCAGGACCCTCTCATGCTCCTCCCCCACTCCGTATTGCAAAGCAGCTCCAAAAGTTAGGATTTCACCAGCCAGGTCTCTCCATTTGATTCTGTTGCTTTGCAATTGAATGCCCAGCGGGCAGTCATTTCAAAGTCCTGGGCCAGCTGGGGTTGTGGGAGCTGGCTGCTAAAAGTGGTTGAAAGGGCCTCTGAGGCCTCAGAAAGCCACCCTTGCTCTCCCCTGTGATTTTCACCAAGGGACAAAATGCGGCAAGTGAATTAATCTCTTTTAAAAAGAGCAATGCTTGTGACAGAGCACGGTGTCTCCGAAAAGGTTAGGATTCCATCATCCCTGTGATGATGAGTAGAATGCTTAATGCAGGCTGCCACTCAGGGCAGAGCAGCCTGTGAAGCTGGGAAGTGGGGGTTGGTATGGTAGGCCTTTCTGGGCTCACTCCAGACTTGAGGAAAGCCCTTCACTAATGAACAAGCTCTTCTGTTTGGCAGGGCTGTGGTGGGTGACACTGAGGACTGCTCAGAGTAGGAGACTACACCAGAAGTCCAGAGCTAAACCCTAGCTCTTGCACAACTCTCATTCAGGCAGTAGCCTTGGACAAGAAAAACTATAGTTCAAATCCAAGTTCTGTCACTTACTGGATGAAAAGCTATGGAAGAAAGACCTGGCCTCTCTGAATTACTATATACCCCATTCCTTCACCTAAGTGACAGCTCCTGCTCTCTTCACAGGAGAGTCTACTGGAGAGGAACAGCTCCTCTACTGGAGAAGAACAGAAATTGTTCTTCTCCAGTAGACTCTTCAGCTCTTGGGCTAGTAGACCAAGAGCTGAAGAGTCTACTGGAGAGGAAAAAGCCAGAGTGAGGCAAAAAGAAAAAGTGCCGCTCCCAGCTATCAGGGTTCCTGCAGAGTCAAGCAAATCTGGGACCAAGAGGTAAATTCTTAGCTCTAACCAGGAAAAGATGAGTCACTCTTAAACTTTCTGCTGAGCCAGTCTGGATTAACTCAGGTTCTGCTCTTTACAATGATGACTATACTATTAATCATTTTTGAAAAAAATAAAACATTTTCTTAGAAAAAGAAAGATCCTACCACACTTTCTTCCTCTAAGAAGTCTTCTCTAAGGTGGCCTTGTTGCTTCCACAATCCCCTCTGCTAAGTTGTTATCAACACAGCTTTCTACTGTCCACTTGCCTAACCCTAGGCCTCAGCATGCTGTGCTGGAATCCAGGACCCACCTTCATCTTCATCCCGGTGCCAGTCATGATGAGCACAGGGTCTGAATGAGTAAATGTCCACAGCACTGGCCGCACCAACCTCTTACCAATGCTTCTACCTTAGGTTGCAGATACCTACATAATTATTGTACACCTGTCCTTTTACAAGAACTTAGGCTCCTGTGCCTATGTGGGAGGCTTCTCGGGCTCAAGGCTGAGGACATTTGTGGACATAGGCCACAGAGCAGGAGGTCATGGATTCCAGTCATGATTCCAGGGTGGCCCAGCACTGTGAATTTGTAGTCCCCAACATGGCCCACGATGTATCTGCCTCTGTGGCCCTATTTTTCTCTGCAGTAAAACAAGGGAATTGAGTGAAATTATTTCTGAAGTCCCTAACAACTATAAAAGCTTACGGCTCTATAGGTAGCATTAAAATAAAAATTAAGAAGTAGATTCTTAGCAAGACTTCCAAAGAAAAGACCTGGCTCTATAGATAGCATTAAAATAAAAATTAAGAAGTCGATTCTTAGCAAGACTTCCAAAGAAAAGACCCTCACATTTGGTTTTTCTAGAACGGAGGAAGAGAATCCCAGGCACGGGAGATGGGGACTGTTTTAGTAATTCTGGCTAACTCGGGAGGGAGTTACCACTTGACTTTTCTTCTTTCTTTAAGACTAATCAATACAAAGCGGCCAGTGAACTTCAATCACACATTGTTCCAACTATTTCCGGATCCTTTGCATGAACCAGCCTTCAGCTGCAGCTGGAAGGGCTGAAGAGAGGAGAGCCCTGTCCCACCTGCATCAGAAGCCTGGAAGCACTGAGCCATGCAGACCCAATCATGATTGCTATCTGGCCAACAGGACTCTGGCTGGAGCCTCACAGAAGGCACTGTTTACAGTAATAACAGCACCAGGCCCTCTGTCTGAGCAGAGGCAAGGCGCCTGGGGCTAGAATCCCCCAGTAGCCCCATCTGTGCTTTATCTCCTGGTCAGCTAGGGGTGGAGGGAGGATGCAAGACAGCACAGGCTGCTCTAGGGGGACCACAGCCTGGGCCTGCAGACTTCAGGCAAGGGCCTGGTGTTAACTCCAAACAAGCAAGGCTTTTCTGGCTTCTCATGCACTCACTACTTCAACTGTGCACCCTCCTCTGAGGTCCAGCTCAGGATCTTTCCTCTAGAAAGCTCTCCAGATGCTCTTACCACCAGGGAGACAGACAACCAGCATTCTGTTATGCTGGCCACCTTAGGGAAAGCAGGTGGGCAATGAAGGAGAAGAGGGACTGGCATGCACACAGCACTACAGTGAAGGTGGTGCACTCTGATACGTGTCTGTACACTTCTAATATAGAAAAAGTTTTTTTTTTAAGTTTCTGAGCTCAAATGACAATCTGCAGAACCCATCAGCTGAATCCTTCCTTTGTACATAGAGATACATAGGTTCAGAAAGCCTCCCTTTTGGAAGGGGAAGCAGATAAAGAGATTAATGGAAGACAGGGATGAAAAAGGAATTAAGATGTATCATATCCATGTATACAAAGGCACAAAAACATTATATGCTATACTCATGTACTAATAAAAAGCAAGCCTCTCCTTTGGAAAACATTATCCTATCTAGGAGCCCGCCCCTAGTCTCTACCAGGTTTTACAAGGGGAGGGCATGTTAACCTGGGGGTCTCATATATTTTACCTTACCAGCCTGCCAGATCTACCCAAAAGGGCACTGAGATGACCAAAGAAAATAACATAAAGCATTAGGTTTTCCAAATGTTAGTTGATGTTATTATAATTGTTCTATTTATAACAGCGCTAGGCAAGGTATGGTACATGCCTATAATCCCAGTTCTCTAGGAGCCTGAGGCAGGAGGATCACTAAAATCTAGCCCAGCCTGGGGAATTTAGTACACCCTGTCTTGAAATTAAAAAAAAAAAAAAAAAAAAAAATATATATATATATATATATATATATATATATATATATATGAATTCAGGATATAGCTCTGGGTTCAATGCCTGGCACCATGGTGGAAAAAACAGGAATACATGCAAGAGCTAAATAACAATCTCAATGAACACTTTGCAAATTAAATGAATAAAGCCTGATGCTGGGTGATCATTCTTTGCCCCACCCACCTCTTTTACAAAAGCATGAAATACATCCAAGTGTAAGTATTATTTTTAACTTTTTATTTTGATGTAATTTCAAACTTACAAATCAGAGATAGCACAAAACTTCTTGGTAGTTTGAAGCAGAAGGATCACAAATTTGAAGCCAGCCTAAGCAACTTAGACCATGTTACAAAATAAAAACTGTAAAAACTGCCAAGGATGCAGATCAGCAACAGAGCACTTGTCTAGCATGGTCAAGGCCCTGGTTCCAATCCCAGTACCACCACACACACCTACACACACACACACACACACACACACACACACACACACACACACACACAGCATACACTCTGAATCCATTAGTTCCTCATCTGTAATTCAAATAAATGGAGACCAAAAACACCAAGTGAACAAAATTGTACCTGTAGTAAGTGTACAGAATTCTTCATGTATTAGTACCTAAACAAGTCATTGTAACATTACACAGCATTTGCACTGTATTAAATATTATGAGTAATCTAGAGATGATTTTAAAGTATATGTGAGGATAGGACAGGTTATATGCAAAAACTACACTATTTATTTTTGTGTGTGTGTGTGTGTGGAACTAGGATTGAACTCAGGCCCTTGCACTTGCCAGGGAAGTGCTTATTCTACTGAGCCATCTCCCTGGCCCCTACACTATTTCATATTAGGGACCTGAGCATCAGTGAATCTGGGTAGCCACAGGGGTTCCTGGAACCAGCCTCTCATTGACACCAAATGACAACTATCCCATTTTACCTATATACTCACCATATTCAAATTTCTTCAATTATCCTGATTACCTTTATAGCAATTTCCTCTGTGAGCCAACATGCAAACCAGGATCAACATCAGGATTAAATGCTGCATGTCTCTTTAGTTTCATTTAAAATAGTCCCTCAGTATTTTTACAATTTTCATAATACTAACATAAGAAGAATAAGAGAATTCTCTTTAATTTGTTTGTAGAATCCTCTTTAATTTGGGTAATAGCTTTTGAGGTACCTCTTGCTATCATTCATCCATTCATTCATAAACTCTTGCTGAGAATGTTAGAAGACTCTGAGCAGGATGTCTCCCTACCTTCAAGCTATTCCCTGGATAGCTACACCAATGGGATACAGGTAACTATAACCAAGGACAGTGAGGTCAGTGCCATGTGAACATAGGTCAGAGCAACAGAAGCCTCAGGGATGACTTCTAGGAGGCAGGAGCAAAGATCCCTCTAATCATCTCCTGAGATACACTAGGGCAAAACATCTCCACTTTCTCAGGCAGATGTGCAAAGGATTAGGACTTAATAAAACATAAAAGTTAAACAATTCAAAGGGACAAAATGGGAAAGTGAGCTAGGGAACATTCATGTGGCAGCTGCCCAGGGCTACATTCTTGTCCAGAGAGTCAGCAGCTACCCTGGGTATGAGGAAAAGCCTGCCCCAAGTTGCTGAGAAGTGGGAAAGGGCCATCAGCGCCACCTACCGGCCCTGTGGCAAGACTCTGGACAGTGGGCAACTGGGCAGCTGGCTAGTTGCCAGGAAACTTGTTGCGAATGAGAGTGAGACACAGTAGTGGTTTATACTCAAACTGGGTTGGCACTTGAGCTACCAGTGCTATCCAGAATCACACAGGAGGGACTGGCGAGACAGCTCAGCGGTCTAAAGCGCCTGCTTAGGCAAGCTTAGGCAGGTGCAGGGGACCATGGTTTGATCCCTTGTATCACAAGCCATGCCAGTCCTGTCCTCAGGGTGGACTGAGCCAGAAACAAAACAAAAAAAAAAAAGAAAAAAAAAGAAGCAGATGGGCTGGGAAGATGGCTCAGTGCTTCCCTGGCAAGCACAAGGGCATGAGTTCAATCCCCGGTTCTACCAAAAAAAAAAAAAAAAAAGGCGCAGAATCACACAGGATATTCAGTAGAGATTGTACAACTGAGTGTGATGGCACAGACCTGTAATCTCAGCACTCTAGGAGGCTGAGGCAGAAGGGCCCAAGTTTGAATCCAGCCTGGGCAAACCTAGGACTGAAGTAGGGAGTAGGGGCCATATAAAGCCAATCATACTACCTAGCCTGCTGGAGGGGACAGGAAAGGCTTAGCCTTTGCTCATTCAACAGAGGTAAAGTCACAGATTCTCAAAGACAGGCTCTGTGCAGGGTATAAAGGGCAGCTCTTACTCACACAGAGATCACAGTCTAAGCTTGTAGTAAGGGCACCCGGGTTGGGTAAGTACCCAAACATGTTACATATCCCAGGAGCGCTGAGAAATGTTTGGGCAAGATTGCTGAGAACAGCAGCAGGCTCAGTTCTTTGTGTGGAGTTCTCAATAGAGTTCAAAGAACTCACATTTCTGGAGCTGCCTGCTGAACCTCAGGAACTTGACATTTATGATCTCATTTGAGGTAGTGAATGGCTCAAGCAGAGGTAGGTGACTTCAGAGTCCACAGACAGTATGTGGTAGTTAGGGGTCACAGCCCATATTTTCTCTGGAACCTTAGTGCCTTCCAAGGCACACACTTCTTCCCATCTTTCCCTCATGTAGCATAGTGTATTTGTCTGATAAGACTACAGCTGACAGAACAGCACAAAGAAGTAGCCTTAGGAAAGAAGATTATCTGGGGATGAAGATACTTTGTTTCTTTCTTTGCAGAAATGGGGATTGAACTCAGGCCCTTGTGCTTGCCAGGGAAGCGCTTATTCTACTGAGCCATCTCCCCAGCCTCCAAGATACTTTGATAGTTATCTCATTAGCTTATCTTAGAAACCTCTCCCTTGGAAGAGACTCTTATAGCCTCAGGATGAGAAGGCCCCCATGAACCTTCTTCACAGCAGTCTCCAAACTGCCATAGCCATGTTCATATTCACATGGCAATACAACATTTTAAAGTGGCCTTGTCTTTGGCTTGAAGCAAACTTGGCAAACAAATCCAATCAAAAGTGCATGGAATACAAGCAGCTCTCATTCTCAGTAGGGACTGCAAGCTTGAGAGAATCTAGGAATGTAATGCAGCTGCCAAGAAAGCTAATGTAAGCACAGGTCATTTCAACCAAAATATAAAATCTCTACTAAGAGGATGTCTGCTCACCTCTTCATAACAATGGCCACGCCCCCCAGGAATTCAGAGAAGGCAACAAAACTGTGGCCCTCCTGCTGGCCAAAGACTGGAAACCACTACAATAAGGAAAACAAAACTTAGGCAGTTGGAAGCACTATCTTCTAGGTCTGAAACAGCAAATTAGGAACCCAGCAGTTATCCAGCACAGAACTGGGACCGAAGTAGGAGTTTTGCAGAGGGAGGGAGCACGTAATGACAGCCCACTGTGGGTCAAGTTCTAGGCTTCACAATACTGTTTTAAAATTCATCAAAAGAGCAAATCATTTTCTATTAGTCAGAACATTCTTTTGCTTACATTACTCCACTATCCAGAAAAATTTTCTAAAGTTCCTTAAGTCCAAATATTACCTCTGGGGCCAGGTTAAAGATCACCATGTTGACAAAGCCTTTTCCTTTTCCTATGTATGTACTAAATACAATTCTTTCATCAGAATCCAAGTTCCTTGGCTGGTGAGATAGCTCAGTGAACCAACCACCTGCTTACATAAGTGCAGGAACCAGGGCTCGACCCCCCAGGACCACATACTGTGCTAGCCCCACCCCAGGTACACCAAGCCAGCCACTGAGACAGAGCATGGTGGTGCATGCCTATAATACCAGTGCTAGGGAGGCTGAAAATAGAAGGATACAACGAGTTTGAGTTGTATAGTGAGACCTTGTATCAAATACATAAAAAAAAGAATCAAAATTCTCTGAAAGGAAGAGATCACTATGTTATATCCTTATTTTCCTCCCAAATGCCCGATGAAGCAGGCTGTAAGAATAAATAAATACCAAAAAAGATATACAAATGGCCAAAAGCACATAAAAAGATGGTCCACATCATAAATCACCAGGAAAATGCAAATCAAACCACAATGAGATACCATTTTATGCATAGTTGTAGTAAAAACTGGGATGTAGAGAAAACGGAATCCTGTATACTGCCTGAGAATGTAAAATGTAGCTGGTTTGGAAAATAGTTTGAAAGTTCCTAACAGTGTTTAACACAGAGTTACCATGTAATCCACCAACACCAGTCCTAGGTATATACTCCAGAAATATGAAAACAAAAATTTTTATGCAAATGTTCATAACAGCATTACTCAAAATATCTTAAAAACAAATGCCCAACTTTCAACTGGATAAATTAACTGTGGTATATCTACATATGGAATATTACTCAGCTAGAAAAAGGAATGAAGTACTGATAATATGGATGAATCTTGGAAATGTTATTCTTCAGTAAAATAAGTCAGACAGGAAAGCCATGTATCATACGATTCCACTAATGTGAAAGGTCCAGAATTTGTATACCCATAGAAACAAAAAATTAGTGGTTGCCAGAGGCTTGGGGTAGAGGTGAGATGCAACTCCTAATGACACTAGGGCTTTTTTTAAGGGAGTGATGAAGTATTCTGAAATTAAGATGACAATGGTGGTTGCACAGTCTTACAAATGCACTAAAATCTACTGAACTGTGTACTTTAAAAGGGTGAGCACATATATCTAGAAGTGCCTAAGAAGTCCGTATGCTGGTCATCAATACTAAACAGGGGACAGGAATACTGGCAAGGAAGTGATCTGGAGACAAAAGTGCCCGGGATCCTATCCAACCCAGGAAGGTGTTATGACTAAATCCTGATCTGCCCTGGGAAGAATCATGCCCCACCTGCTGGATTCTGAAGCCCTGGGAATTCCAGGGGCCTCCCCCAATTATTTGCGGGTTTCACATCTTGCCCCTGTTATCCCTCTATCTGCAAGGCTGGTCAAACATACAAACTTCCCAGGAGGCCTGGGTGCTAGCCCCCAAAACAAAAGGGCATTGAGATGGAAGCCTCAGTCAGTCTGACAGAGGATTCTTATGCAGCCTTCCTAGGCCTCCCATCCACATGAATGGAGGCTCCTGCAGACCAGGCAGCCTGCCCAGCTGCTGCCTCAGGCTCTGCTCTCCTGCTGGGAGAATGTGGAGAATAAACAGGGTTTCAATCAACCAGTCAATCAAATAGTGAGATTATCTGTACTGTGCACTTTCTCAATGCCTAGCCAACCACATGCAATTGCTACGGTGGAGGTAGAAGCAGGTGTTGCCACCTGGCTCACTGACCAGGTGAGGAGAAACATGCAGGAAGCAGCTAGACAGAAAGGCAAGGAGGTAACTCATTAAATACTATACCATATGGCTCAGTCTTCAAGACCCATGAAAATTCTGATTAAGAAGGACCAACATTGTGAACTACAGTAAGAAAAATACATATTGTAGACTTTTGTGGGCCTTGGTTTAAATGAAGTCTCTATCATTGACTGACTATGAGACCTCAGCACTAAATCTGTCTGGGTATTAAAGTTTTCTCATTAGAGAAGAGGACATTACACAATCTGCTCAGCAACTCTGTGGCACAAAATGAAGATAATACACATAGCAAGTAGCTAAACACCAGCTATTTCTAGGAGTCAGGGTGAGTTTCCTGGAGGAAGGGCTGGAGGTGGGCAATGACACACAGGATCTAAACAGAGATAGGGTGGGCTGGAAGCAGTGCAATGGCTCAGACAGTCCTCATCTGGGACAGTGAGAGGCCAAGCATGACTAAAATGGGGGCTCCTCTTGGGAGGGAAAGGCAGGGCTTGGCTGGTGGGAGAAGGAGTTAAGTAGGCGGGAAGCAGAATTGAGAACAGTATATGGGGTTTGGACTTAACAGCTTATGTTTAGAAATCATGTGGATTCTCAATAAGTCAGGTACCCTCACCCCGTAAGGAGAATGGGACTGGTAGACCTCTCTTCTGCCTCCCAGCCTCTTTGTCAGTAAGATGAAGTGGTGGGCCGCTCTCTAAGTGGGCAACTTTGGGTGATCACTGAAGCAATCGGGACCTCTTTTTCATCACCTGTGAAGTGGATTGTGCTATCTACAGAGCTGCTGAAAGGAGGTATTGATTAAAGCCTCAGGCAGTGCCTAACACAAAAAAGGCATTCAATAAACATCAGAAGTATTAACAATATTATTAAACTATTTCATGGCCAGGGAGATGGCTCAGTGGTATAAGCACTTCCCTGGCAAGCGCAAGGGCCTGAGTTCAATCCTCGGCTCCACCAAAAAAGAAATTCAATTAAAATATCATTGTGTGTGTGTGTGTGTGTGTATTATAAATATAAAATAAGAAATTGTTAAATAATGTACTGTAAACATTAAATTCTCAATACATGTAGGCTGTGTGTCTTTGCCCATCTTAATGTTTATTTATCTTGTGTTCATCAGGCTAGGGGCATGGCTCTAAACGTTCATACTGAAAGCTTCAAAATGTTCATGATGAAAACTGAACACACAGAAAATTCTGTCCATTATCCTCATTAATTTTACTAATTAGGGGAGAAATCTTGTGTAATAAAAATGCTTAATAACAATACCTACTCCACACTGAGTACCTGCTGTGTGCTGGGCATGGCACTAGGGGGTCTGCACACACCTTGTGTGAGTGCCAGTCATAGCCCTACCTCACAGGAGAAGGCCCTAAAGCTAGAGAGGTCAGGCATAGGGCCAGGCACTGTCCTAGAGGACTCGAGCCAGACAGCCTCACTCAGAACAGAGGAGAGAGAAGCAGCAGGACATGGGAAAGGCCTCATAATTCAGAAGGGAGATTTTCTGGGAAGCCCTTAAAAAACAAAAAACAATAGGAAAAGGACAAAAGGGGAACCAAATGGCAACCACTTAAGTGAATACTCTTAAGTCCAGTAACACATTAGCTTGTTTATTTTCAGTATTCTTGGATGTGTCTCTGCTTCAGTTCCCAGGAAAATATCCAGTTGGCTTCAGCCTTGTGGATAGGACTTGAGCTACAGCTGTAACTGAGCTAGGTTCTTAGAAGCTACAGCAATGGTGGTAAGGAAAAAGACCTGGACAGCCGACCTGTGGCTGGGTCCTGGGGAATTAGAGCTTCATGGCTATACTGCCTGAAGGTGCAGGGCCATACCAAGGGGATGCAGGTAGGTACTCAGCTGGGTTCCTAATGCTGCTGAGCCCATCACCATGCCCACTTCCTTTGGCTGTCTCTGCTACTGGAATAAAGACCAAGCTCCTCCCCGTGGCCTCTGATGCCCTGCCCGTCTGCTTCCCGGTTCCTGGCACCTGCCCCTGGCCACAGTTCCACCAGCCTTTTCAGTGCCTCACACTTGCCATGCTTCCTCATCCTATAGGATTTTAGTGAATGAAATTGCCTTCTGCCAGGAAAGCTCTTCCCATCCTTCTTCACATAGGAAAAGCTGCTTTATCCTTCATTCTGAAGCACAAGCATGAGCTCCTGGGGGAGGGGGACAATCTCACTGTTCCAGGTTCTTGCTTCTGTGTTGTTTCTCTGCAGCATCTGTCACAGTTGCAATTTCATATCTGCTGAATTAATGTCTGTAGGCTTTAAGTTCCATGAGGCAAGGCTTGACCACTCAGCACAGTATCCCATGTGGCAGGGGATATTAGTGGTCTGGATTAACAATGGGACTACTTAATTTTTACTTGCTAATTTTTTTTAAAGAGAGATGAGTCCTTTATAGATTTATTATGCTATGATAACTAGTAAAATTTGCTTAATGCTTTCTCATTTACAAATACTTTCAACAAGGTCTTCAATAAGTCATTGCTAACTTAGGTATGGTGCTGAACAACATAGCAATATAGTATGGTAACTTCCCAAACTCACCTTGTGAAAGACAAGGAAACAGATAACTCATCCCAAGAGGGGTGATAAGTGCTTTGACAGAGGCAGATCAGGTACTAAGAAACCCACAGCTACTTGGACGTGACAGTGATGCCCCAAAGCCCAAGTAATTTTCCTGACAAGGTTCGTACTACTGGAACTCTCAAGAGATCCTGCACAGGTGGTTAGAGAGGTAACATCAAAGACACTTCATAGTAAAGGCATCTGAGGAAGTTGAGACTCCCAAGACTACACAGCCAGAAGTAGGCAGCCTGAAGGTGTAGCAAAGGGCTGGGCTCCTCCACAGTGACAGCCTGTTTTCCACACCCACAGCTCTAGGCCCTACTGGTTCTTTGCTCCTGGACTCAGCCAAACACTGGTCTCTGTTGGGGGGCTGTTTCACAACCCACCTAGCTACAAAGTGCAGGTAGAGCTGCTAATCCAATCTTCCCCCATTGCTTGCCATCCCCAGAGAGCAAGCAAACACTCAGCAAGTGAGGCTCTGGACACACTGTAGAATTGCTGAGGGGTACAGGTTTGCCTGAGCAGGCAGGGTTAGTGTGAGATTTGAACTCTTCCAGAGGGACTCAGCTTTCTCTGAAGAGCTTAACACCAGGGACTGTATTTAAATGTTTTCACTGGACACCTCATTAATAAGATTTGGGAGCTAAGACATAAAAAAGGATTCAATGACAACAGTCACACAGTGAGTTTATAACTATGATAAAAGTGGAACCCAGGTCTTCCAGTTTTTAAAACTCTTATATTCTTTCTGTAGTATTACGCTGCTTTCCAGCACTCTTGCATTCAAAACCTGTATGGGTTATACCTTAACATTAAGAAAACTAATAATCCTAAGGAGCTCTAATTGTAAGCATCAAATTACAAGAAGTAGTGTCTGTTAGGCCTTAATCTCTGGTCTAAGGGTTTGTTTCAATCTGTTGCAAGCCACGGGCTATTTACATATTTACTGATTAAGAGAGCTGGATGTTTTGGTTGTTCTGATCCCACCATTAATATCTTCCCATTCTGCCAAAATGATACAACAATCGATAACAGACAGGCTCTCTGAGGCCCAGAGACAGCCAAATGTATTTACCAGCCAGTGCTCTTGTTAATTAGATAAAATTCCTGGATCAATGTGTGGAACATTTACCTATGCTGTGGCTAAACACATTCTAGACACCTCATCCTGCCCGGCACATGGACAGCAAGTGCCTCAAGCTGGGGCACCCAGGGACAGGAACCAAACCAAATGATTCATGCAAAGTTAGAATAAATGTGTTTACCCCTTAAAGCCCAACCCTATCTAAAACTATCAAACTAGAAATCAAAATAGAATATCAAAATAATGTCCTCAAGATTTATTTTTGAGAGGCACTATAGTATATACAATGGGAAATGTCCCTAGTTGACATTTCCATTTCAATATCTCACTAGCATGCTAAATTCAACACATTCAAAACTCAACTCAATCTTTCACTCCCAACTGAGTCTTCTTTCTAGGATCCTCATTGCAGTGAATGGCAGGCAGTATCATCTATACAGATGACCAAGACAAAAAATTGAAACTCACTAAAACTTTCCCTTTCTCATTAACTAATCTAATCCTATATATTCACCCAAAATTCATTTATTGAATGTTTATTGCATACCAGGCATGGATACTAACCTAAATATCTCCAAGGCCTGTCCAGATTCCTTCTTTCATCTCAGATACAAACATCTTGGTCCAAGTCACATCTTCCCTCTGGATGCTTTTTCTGTTCCAATCATAGCTGCTGGTATGAAGTAGCTCCCTAAAGTTTCTTTTATAAAGTTGTTAATCTCATCCACAAAAGCTTCACCCTCATAATCTAATAATGACTCCCACTTCCAAATACCAACTGGGGATTTGGTTTCAGCATGAACTGGGGGAGTTGCACAATTATTCCAACTATCATTGTTATGTATTATATGATCTTCTTTATGTGAAATTCCAAAATAGATAAATCTATAGAAACAAAGTGATTTTGGGGGGTTGGGCACAAGAGGAAAGGAGAAAAGAGAGGAGGGAGGAAAGAAGAGGAGGGGGGGAGGGGAGAAGAGGAAGGAAGAGGAGAGATTTCTAATTGGTCCAGGGTTAGTCTGTGTGATGAAAATCTTCTGGAGTTTAATTGCAGTTGTACTCACAAACTCTGAATTTTCCAAAAAATACTGAATTGTACACTTTTGAACAGGTGAAATATATGACACATAAATTATATCTAAAAACTTTTTTCTCTTAAAAACATTTTTCTAGGGCTGGGGAGATAGTTCAGTGGCATAAATGGCTGCCTGGCAAGCACAAGGTCCTGAGTTTGATCCCCACCTCTCCCTAAAAATAACCCTAACACATTTTTTTCTAAAAAGCAGAGTTCAAGACATTGGAGAATCTAACCTAAATGTGAAAGGGCTGAAGCACGGGTATTTTTCAGTAAGGGGAAGCCTCTAAGAGATTGAAGTGAATTCTAGGCAAGGCAAGATCAGCAACTTTATAAAAGAAACTGGTTTGCCATGTGAAGATAGAAATGGCCCTCTGTGAACTAGGACTTCACTACATATCATTAGAGCTTTGATGCAAGACTTTCCAGCCTCTGGTACTGTGAGGAACACATTTCTAGTGTTAATGTAAGTGCTACATAGTTGGACCTAAAACGTCCCTTAAAAGGTTCATTATGTTCAGGGCTGGTCTGGGAAAAGCAATACCATAATCTGGTAACACTGCAAGGAGGATGGGAAACGTAGGAGGCATAGCCTTCAAGGGAGTGGGTTGGGGGCATGACCCTGGGGACTGTACCTTCTCCTCTGCTTCCTTGCAGCCATGCATAAGCAACCTCTTCTGCCATACCCTCCTGCCACTACAAGACTCCCACAGTCAGGCTTAAGGGAGCCAGGTGACAGGGACTGAAACCTCTGACACTGAGTCAAAATAAACATTTCCTCCTTTATGCTGATTTTCTGGCCAACATACTAAAACACCCAAACTCTGGCATTGTTACAGTAGCTCAGACTTAAAACTAAACTTTTTGACTGGCTTCTTTTATTTAGATTTGTCTGTCTATATTGTAGAATATCAGTACTTCCTTTTTTTTTTTTTTTTTTTTGGTGGAACTGGGGATGGAACTCAGGCCCTTGTGCTTGCCAGACTAGCACTTATTCTACTGAGCCATCTCCCCGGCCCTAGTACTTCCTTCTTAGGAATGGTAAAGTGATATTCTTTTTTTTTTTTTTTAATTTATTTATTTATTACAGTGTCTCACTACACATCACGGATTCTTTTTTGAGGGGGTGAGGGGGTCAGCTCAACCCGCCCTGGAGGGGAGGGGCTGGCATGGCATGTGGTGCTGGGGATTGAACTGCGGTCCCTGAGAGCTTGCCTAAGCAGGCGCTTTAGACCGCTGAGCTATCTTGCCAGCTCGTGATATTCTAATGTATAGTTTAATTATATTTTATTTGTCCATACTTAATTGACATTGAGATTGTTTCTATTTTTTGGCTATTTTGATTAATGCTGCTGTGAAGACTTATGTACATGTTTTTATTTCTCTGGCTATATACCTGGAATAGACTTACTGGGTAACAAGGTAATGTTTAACACTTGAAGAACTGCCAAGCTATTTTCATAAGGGGCTATGCCATTTCACACCCACTCAAGCTATGTCTGAGGCTTCCCATTTCTCCATATCCAAGACTTGCTCTTCTCAGTCTCTTTATCATCCCAATGAGTTGGGAGTGGTAATTCACTGTAGTTTTGATCAGTGCTTTCCTAAATAATGGTAATGAGCATCATGTTAAGTGCTTACTGGTCATCTCCATATCTTCCATGGAGGAATGTCTACGCAGACCCTTTTCCATTGTATAGTTAGCTCATCTTTTTTTTTTTTTTTTCCATTTATTTTTATTTTATTGAAATACAAATGTCAATCAGACAGTTTCAAAACACCATAACCATACAGAGTCGATGAAATAATACATTGCAAACTGTTTTCATAATGTTTTGGTATTGTACAAGGTGCATACATGATATTATATTTACAGGTATTTATGTGGCTGAATTATATCACAGATT
>PVKA01036634.1:0-21618 GCA_004027165.1 Ctenomys sociabilis
TAAATAAGGGTCCATCTAAATTTTGTAAGTCCTGCATAACTATCACTTTGAGAGCTCTTTATTGTTCATCTAGGAGCATACTGCAACTTCTCTTACCTTTTGAATTATGCTCTTTGTTATTTCCTATATGCTACATTTGCAAGTATTAAAATATTTCAAGTTTGTAGAACTTGAAAATATTTTACTTTTAGTTTTCAAAGGTATGTTTGCTAAGTATAAAATTCAATGAAGATAGTTTTTTTTTTTTCTTTCAGTCCTTTAATTAGTCTATTTTTTTTTTTTTTTTTTTTTTTTTTTTTTTTTTTTTTTTTTTTTTTTTTTTTTTTTTTTTTTTTTTTTTTTTTTTTTTTTTTTTTTTTTTTTTTTTTTTTTTTTTTGTCTTTTTTTGAGACAGGGTCTCACTGCAGTTCAGGCTGGCCTTAAGCTCACTTTGTAGCTCAGGCTGGTCTCGAACTCACAACAATCCTGCTGCCTCAGCCTCCCGAGTGCTGGGATTACAGGCCTGCGCCACCACGCCCGGCTAGTTTCTTACACACTTGGTCCTTTTTTTTTTCTCTCTAATGTGGAATAAGATGCTATTTAATTTTGTTCTTCCATAGCTAAAATTTTTCATGTATGTGCTTTAATCATTTTTTTCTTTATAATAAGTTTTGGAAATTTTCATTTTTGTGTATCTTGATATGATTTTATTTAAATTTCTTGTGCAAAAGGTTCATTTTTCTTGGAAATGTGATAAGTTGAAATAACTTCAGAAATTTTAAATCTTTAAATATTTGTTGCCTACTCCTTTCTACTTTGAGAATTCTAATTATATTAATATAAAAAAGAAAGAAAGTAGCAGTTAATGCTTACAATTTTTGTTTTTACTCTGATTTTTTTCCTCTCTTGAATTTCTTATAACTTCTTAGTTTTTGTTTTTTTAAACAAAACTTATACGTTTATATCTGGTGATCTGAAAAACTAACTTGCGCATAGCATCATATAATACAACCACCATTGTTGGATTCCTATTGCTTTGTTTAGTGAAATTTTGTATGATGTATAATGCTGTTTTCTTCTATCCCTATTTTATATTCTTCAAAAATAATAATTAAAAAGTACAAAAAAAGAAGAAATAGCAGAAAACTTCATAATATGAGGAAACAATCTGACATTCAGGTAACCAAAGCATATAAAACTCCAAATAACATCAACCCAATTAAAAACACACCTAACATACAATAATCAAGATCCCAGAAAAAAACAAACAGATCACATTTAAAGGAAAACCCATCAGGATAATGGCAGACTTCTCTTCACAAACTATAAAGTCAAGAAAAGCACAGAGCAGAGTACTTTAAGTCCTCTATGAAAACAAATTCCAACCCAAACTGATATACCCTGCAAAATTCTCTTTCAAGCATAATGCAGAATTGAAATACTTCTATGACAAAGAACAACTCCAGAATTTCAGGATGACAAAGCCAAGCCTAAACAGACTACTAAAAGATGTTCTAGAGAGTGAGAAAAATGGCCACAATTCCATCAGTGAGAATGAAAAGAACCCACCAAATAGGGTAAACAATTAATCACAGGATAATAAGCCATATACAAAAGCAGTCTTTTAGTTATTCTTTTGTAGAGCAGCAAAATATTTCTATAAGCATATTCTACACATGGACTTCTCCTGCACCCTATGGGTCAGGTCTACACAGTTAATATCAAGGAAATAGCAGGAGTTCAATCCCACAAGTGACACCTGGCCACCAGTAAGCATCACAGACACTGTCCATGTCTACAACATACTAGAATTTTGTGCGATATCCTATCCCCAAACTGTTAGAAGTGCTGGTCATTTATTTGCCATTCTAATATTTATCTTGTGTTTTATTCTTATTACTTCTTTACTATCATGAAAACTTTTTCTCAGTGCAATTGTTTTGAAACATTTAATTTTTAATTAATGAACATTTAATTTTCTGAATATTGCTTAATCTTAATTTTTGTTTTAAGATTTATACCGTATCTTTGACTTACAATCTACTTAAAAGACATGATATGATATTTTCTCCTAATATTAGAAACTCTAAAAAGTATATTTCCATTTTCCATTGATTTTATGTTACTTCTTCCTTGTCTTTTATACACACACACATATATACATGAAAAAATGCATATAACCCAACATAAGATTGATACTGTTAGCATTTTGTTTAAATTTTTGTTTATATATTTATTTTAATAATTTTATTGAGAAACAAATAGCAATGAGACAGTTTCAAAACTGATTAGTAGGACACTTTCAATAATTTATATATTGCAAATTGTTGCCTTCTTAGTGGTTACTCATGTACAAGATGTAGACATGATATCCTGTCCACAAACACTATTACAATACTTCTTTCTATTCATTGAATTAAGAGAAAGTAGATGTATATCTATCCTAGCTATTTTGAATATACATATGAAAATGGTCCTTTATTTGTATCCACCTTTTTTGTTTAGCTTTGTCAAAGAAGGGTATTCCATTGTCATTTCAATACTGTAGATGCATGAATTCAGCAATATATTCCAATATAGTCCAGGAATAGTCCATAATAATAGTAGGTTATCCATAAGGCTGCCAATGTCAGAAGTTGTTGAGTTGAGCCTTTTACAGCTCAGCATATTAATATGGCTTTACCTTTTATACCTCATTTTCATACTTTTCTGCTGGATGGTTAAAACAAAGATAGAGCAAGACCTATGTAACAAGAAATATATCTTTTGTATCTTCCACAGTCAGTCAAATCCCCTCAGAATTTATCCTGAAACCTCAGTTGTACCTCAGTTTGTAGATCCTTTGTCAATGTCAGAGTAGACGAGACACGGCCATTGCTTGACTTGAGAGCTCTTTATTCTTTATCCATAACCATACAACAACTTCTCTTGCCTTCTGACTTATGCCCTTTGTTATTTTTTATGTGCTATATCTGGAGGTATTAGAATATTTTGAGTTTGTATAGGTGGAAAATATTTTACTTTTAGCTTTCAAAGGTATATTTTGTAAGTATAAAATTCAAAGAGGACAGATCTTTTTTTTCTTTTAGTCCTTTAAATTAATTAGTCTAGTTTCTTATTCATTTGGTCTTTTTTTTTCTTTCTAATGCAAAATGCTATATAATTTTGTTCTTCCATAGCTAATATTTTTATGTATATGCTTTCATGATGTTTTTCTTTACAATAAATTTTGGACAATTTCATTTTTGTGTATCTTGGTATGATCTTATTCAAATTTTTGTGCAAAGGGTTTATTTTTCTTAGAAATGAGGTGTTATAAGTTCACCTAAATCAGAAATTTTCAATCTTTAAATATTTATTGCCTATATGTCCTTCTGCTTTGAGAATTCTAATTATATGAATATAATTTTCTTGATTTTGACACAGAATGAACTGTCACATGACTGATCTGTAATTTCTTTCTTCTTCATTTTTATTTTGGACAATTTTTATTGTTATATTCATTCAAGTTTGTAAAGAATTTATTTACAATGTGCAATCTATGAATCTCATGCTATGTATTCATTTCAGAAATATTTCTCTAAAATTCACTCTGTCTACATCTTATATATTTCACATTTTAATATTTGTCTACAATTTTTAATATTCTTTTAGTCCTTTAAATTAATTAATCTAGACTGATTTTCAATAAAATTAATAAAATATTTTATATCAGTTGAATGCACAGTATAGAATCCAAGTATACAGAAAGTAAATGATATAAATAAATAAAATTTTAAGCAAGGGGAAGAAAAATTTCTACTTTGTACTAGGTTGATGACAAATGAACAAGTAACAACAGAATCCAAAAGTCACGATTTGGTAATACCAGAGTGCTAAGTAACTTAAGCAAGAAACATCAATGAACACTAAAACCAATGGGTGAAAAGTTTAGGATGAATAAGGTATTGTATGTCTTAAGGGTTATAGGGCTCCAGATCAGTAAATCTCTTACACGATGATCACATGCATAAATGTACATATGAGAATGATGAAGGTACCAAGTTAATAACAGGGGAATCTGGGTTAAAGTTCTTCATTCTTGTGCTTTCTAATAAACTTGAAAACACTTCAAAATGAAAAGAAATTGAGGTTTAGGACACGTTCCATTAATGTTACCTAATCTAGGCACTGAATTCATTTGTTAGTTAGTTAATGTCCTGCCCACCTTACTCTTTGCATAGCCTTTTATCTCTACGCAAAGGAAGGAATGGCAACTGCCCAGAACTTACATCTTCCAGAACCACAACAGCTCAGATTTTTTTCCTTTAAGTCCTCTCCTGAGATAGTAATTTTGTTACAGCAACGGAAAATGGAATAAGACATACTCTTCCCTGTCAAAGGCCCCATAGAAAGAGTGATCCAATTTAGTGACTATTGAGATAGGCAGGCTGACTTCTGCTAAGTTCTCCTGTGTGTCTATCCTCCCAATATTACAAATAGAGAGACTGTAATTTTACTACAACTCTGGAGGTTCCATGGTTTTGCATCTTCTTAAAATGTCCCTCTCTGTCTCACGTTTGAAAGGCCTCAGTGGCGTGGTTTCTTCCTGTTCACTGAAGCACCTATCACCGCAGGGCGCTGCTGGTGCCAAGAAATTCCACGTGATCAGAAGTGCAACGTGCTCCTTAGCTCCTGTGCTGCACGGGCACACCTCAGCACACTGCGCAGGTGTTATATGCTCATTGCTATCATTACAGCCACAGATAATATTAAATCACAGGTATAATTATGAAACACTTAAAACAGAAAATGTTTTATTAAATTCTAGCATTTTAATATTAAACATAAATCATTTTAAGATAATATATGTACTAGCCAGGGAGATAACTTGGGGGTCTAAGCACCTGCCTGGCAAGTACAAGGACCTGGGTTCAATCTCCAGTATCGCATGCCCTGCCGGCCCCATGCCCAGTCGGCCACCAAAACCGAGCATGGCGACCATACCTGTAATCCCAGCACAGCGGAGGCTGAGACAGGAGGACCATAAGTCTGAGCTGTGTAGTAAGACCCCACACCAAATACATAAATAAATAAAAGATTAAGTAAATAAAAATAACGCATATTCTATAAACACCAACGAAAGATACAGTACATGGAACTAGAAAACAAAGCTGCTCCACAATGCAAATGATATCATGTTGCTCTGTGGCAACCTACTACTTCCACTGGGAAATCTCAGGACCTCCAGCAGTTTAATTACCATCTATTTTTAAAACAAAATTCAGGGTCAAATGATAAAGCTTAAGATTTCGGTCTCTGGAGTACAACATACACAGTAAGATAATTGACTAAGTGTACCTAGTAAAATTATTGTACTTTATTGAGATTTCATAGTCTCTTCTATAAAATGGAGATATTAATATTACCTCAATCAAAGAGTTTCTATTGGACAAAAGACACAGGATTTGTGTTTGTTTTTCTTGATGGGGGATTCCAGATTTGGGGGAGTACTGGGAACTGAACTCAGGATCTCGTGCTTGCCAAACAAGTGCTGTACCACTGAATTATATCCCCAGCATCTAAAAATTCAGTTTAAAAAAAAATGAGAAAAACTGGAAAAATAAATAAATAAATAAATAAAATAAAAATAAAAATTCAGTTTTATTTTGTGAGGCAACTGGCATATTATAGGCACTCAACAAACACTTCTTGTTACTATTACCATAGCAAAATTTAAAAATAGAACCCAAAAGTGTATATGTGGTAAGATTGAATTTCATTAAATACACATATAAAGTGCATTTATATAAATGCATTTTATATATAACTATATCTTACACATAGAATATACACATACGTAGTCAAAGAGAGAGAGAAAGTATGCAAGTGCATGCGACAGAGATTCACTGAAAAAATCTAAAGCAAAGGAACCATCAGAGTTATAATCTAAGATCAGGAGCAGCACATTTCTGTTCCTGTATTTCACCATATTCTTTGGATTTTTCCCATGAAAATGGTTAC
Organism: Ctenomys sociabilis; assembly: GCA_004027165.1. Classification (NCBI taxonomy): domain Eukaryota; kingdom Metazoa; phylum Chordata; class Mammalia; order Rodentia; family Ctenomyidae; genus Ctenomys; species Ctenomys sociabilis. The sequence goes on from PVKA01036634.1 coordinate 5,983, forward strand.
TTTTGCAAATACCACTGTATAATGTTATTTTTTAAAATTTACAAAAATGAGGGGCTTTGAGGATAGCTCACTTGAATAAGCATTTGCCTGGCAAGTGCAAGGGCCTGAGTTCAGACCCTGGTTCCACAAAAATTTAAAAAAATTATAAAAATGAGTCAAAAATTGTGTCCACATTACTTAGAATTTTGCAAAATACATTGGACTTCACAGCACTCTGTGTGGCCTGCCTGCCTCTTCTCCTCACAGAGTAACTATGAGGGGCAAAACAAGGACCACAATTACCCTCTGCAAGCTCCACGCAGACCATCCATCGTGTCCTATTCTGATCTTGTATATCTCACCAACGTTCCTTACTTCAACCTGAATAAGATGCAGAGGAGAAAAATAAGCAGAAAGTTTTAAATTTAGCACATTAAATATTTTTCATGTTAAACACATTTTGCTGTTATTGTTCATAATAGTTGAAAATCTTTCCAGGATCTTTTCAGAATCTGAAGATAAAGTTCTCTCAAGTAGTTACTGGTGAATCTCACAAACAAACATTGTGCAATGAGCAAAAATACACAGATGGAGTCAGACAAAAGAATAGGTCAAAGAACTTTTATATGTTCGGTTCTCATACTTTTCTCACTGGAAGCCAAAACTTTCTGAATTCCCACGTAAAAAAGATCCAATTCTTAGGCCAGCCAAATAGCTCAGTGGACTATAGCACCTGCTCAGGCAGACCTGCCATGCCTGCCCCGCCCCTGGGGTGCACTCAGAGGGCGACTGAGACCTGGCATGGTGGCTCATGCCTAATTCCAGTGCTTGGGAGACTGAACGTGGAGTACTAGAAGTCCAGTGTGTAGAGTGAGACCCTGTAGACAATGTGTAGACCTATAGACCCTGTACTAAACTAAAAAAAAAAAAAAAAAAAAAAAAAAAAAAAAAAAATATTAAAAAAAAAAAAAAAAAAAAAAAAAAAAAAAAAAAAAAAAAAGAAATCAGTTCTTATGTTAAGAAGGAAAGAAATCAATTTATAATCAAATAAAAGCTACAAATACAGCAATTTTCTCAAATGAATGGAAAATACCTACGAGTCTAGAACTTTTCTACTCCAAAAATTCTCTATCCTTCAAATTTTAGGTTAAAATATTGATGTCATAGGTTTAAGGATGAGAAACTAATCTGTCTGTAGAATGTGTGTACTTGGTGATTTTCTAACACAGTAAAGAGTACTCATTAATCCAGGTAATACTGTAGAAAAGTAGCCTTACAATTAATGTGAATTAAACTGAAATACTGTCTACTATAAACTGAGTAAAATATAATGTTGTACATCTCTGTCAACACAGTTCCCATCACTGTGCTATCTATTCAGCACAGTAAATGCCTCTGAATATAATTTTCAGTTCAGCTAGTAAATGTTACTAACAACAAATGTGGACACTGTGCTAGGCTCTAGATATCCAAAGATAAAACTGATGATGTGGTCCCCAGTTTGGAGAAATGGTCACCCTACAAAGGGAGACAGGTCAATAAGCAGGTGTTGTCAGTGTAATGTTCACAACACTGACCTGTGAGGATGCAAAACTGTACTGTATCACATTATTTAACACCTTAACTAATAGCAACTATTATTATTTCTAGTACAGTTAACAGTCCATTACTACAGGCTAACCAGGAGAAAAGGTTGGTAGGTACTTATAAGCTATGCTTGACTTATGCTGTTGCCCACCTATGACTGAGACCATGAAAGAGTCAGGTCAGGAAACCCAGCATCGCAACAGCCCCCTCCTCACACACATGGTTCATGCATGTATTTTGAGTGCCCAACCCCTTTTACCACATACTGCAGCAGCTAGAACAGCCCTAACCCTGATACAGCTCTAGGGCAGTTGGGATTAGGCTGACATTGAATAGAAGGAAGCAAAAGAAGGGTGTTAATACCTTGCAACTGATTTTCTGCCCCATTCCCAGAGCTGATTTCAAAGGTAGCAACTGGACCCTGGCTTTTCTCATGGGAGGAAGAAGAAAGTTACCAACACTTGGGCCCAGTTTGACTCTGAAAGGTAAACCAACCTTTAAATATCCTTTGTTGTCCCTCAAATCTACCAGCACTTCACTGTACACCCCCCTTTTCCACAGTCTCAGTGAAAATGATGAAGGGTAAGTCACCAGCTTGTGTGACTTCTTGCCTGTCTAGTCTTTTAGCTCAGGAGAATGAAACTGCCACACAGTGCCACTGGTTCTGTGCCCAGGAGGGTACAAGTGTTCAAAATGCCCAGCTTCTTCCAATAGATTGTCTGCTCTGGAATGGGTAGGCTTTTTAGAGAGTCTATTTTAAAGGATGAAAAGAACTCAAAAAACTGCTATGTATCTAATGATACATAGCAGCATACATTGGAAGCTCTGAGAGTAAAATGTGAACTGAGCTTTGTTATCACATTTACTATACTGTCCCTCAAAACAGAAATAATGTATATTTGCTTCAAAACAGAAAGGAAGAAAAAGAGCATACAAGGCCCAGAAGTGGCAAATGATGCCAAAGAATAAGGACTGGGTACCACAGATAAGCAGAGGAGCAGAGAGCTACCCAGTCACACTGGCTCCTCAGACCACCTCTCAAACTTCGGTGTATATGCAACTACTTATAGAGCTTGGGCATATGCAGATTCTCACTCAGGGGCTCTAAGTTGGAGCCTGAGATTCTGGAATCACCCCAGGTGACACCCCGACTATTAGCTTGGAGTCCAAAAGACTCCTGGAGCCTCTCAGCAAGCTTTTAAAGTAAATATTACCATGTTTAATGTAAGAGGGACAAAGGATCTGTGAAGACAAGCAGCCCACTCCAGGTAAGGGGACCATGACAGCTGGCTCTAGCTTGGTGCGCTTCTGTGACCACTTCCTATTTGTCAGCGTTTTTAAAAGTTTATACATTTTGTGATTTTGTCATCAGACTATGCTGGAATTTTAAAATCACATTAATTCCTCCATTGTACATACAAGGGCAATGCTGGCCTGGAGAAATTAAGTTACCACTCAAGGTTGCACAGCGAATGGCTAGGAGGCCGGGACTCCTTTTCAGTGCACTGACTGCAGGCTGGTGGTGTAACTGGGGCCCTCACTTTTCACTGCACTGTAGAACCACTTGCAGAGCCTTTGAGAACACCAGTGTCCAGTTGCCTGAAGTCACGAAGGAGTGCTTGTCTTCAGTACATAACAATAAAACCTTCTGTGTGCGAGGCTGTCAGCAGCAGTTCTTACGCCCCTTCGATGATTACAGTGTGTAGCCATGACCCTGGATACCATTCGTTCAGTGGTCTGCCCTCAGTACATTTTTTTTAAAAAACCTGACAGGTTTTCCCAGCACATAAGTACACACGCCATCAGGTATATTACAGGAAATAATAGCTCTTGGTGAGACAGCCTACAGATCTCATCATTATGTGCACACCTGAGTTCTAAACCATTACCTTTAAATAACCTCTGAAGTATACATGCTGTGTAGGAGGCTTTATTGCTATGTACTGAGGAAAAGCACTCCTTCACGACTTCAGACAACTGCTCTTCTTCACTAAAAATCCAATCACAGAAAAAGCAGAAGGACCAGCTCACACACAAAGATCTGGAAACCAGTTCAGAATTGGTGAACCCCAAACTGCAGCCCAAATGGCCCTGGCTTCCGAGGGATGGGACTGGATTCAGCTGTTCCACATCCTCTCACCAGCCTTAGAAGCAAAAGGAACTCTCTCCAGGGAGGGTGACTGCTGTTCTACAGTGGACCGAAGACCACAGAGCTTTTGTGCTGCAGGGAAATGTGAGTCAGTGAAGTAGAAAGTAACTGTCCTAATTGAAATTTGGCCAAGCTCTGAAGAACTGGACAAGGCAGCCAACTGCATTTCAAACAAAGAAACCCAAGGTCTTTCTGGCACTAAAAAATAAGAGAGAGAATTTAGAATGGACATGGGCAGAGCTTCAGAATATGGCCTATAAAGACACCAAGAAAATGATTCCCACCCATACAGCTCAGCTAAGAAACATCTAGAAGTACATGCAGCTATGAAAAAGAGGGGTTTTCATTGTCGGAAAGGTCCCTGGATGGCTTACAATATGGCTGTAATTGGAGTTGAAGTTGATGGTTTATAAGGCCACTTTCAAACCAATAGACTAAAACAAATTGTCTTTAAAGAAAGCAATCTTTTTCATGACCTCCCTTGCTTGTACATGATATGTGAGCAAAAAAACAAATGTTCCCTTTGGTTATTGCAGTAGGTATTAAGGTAACTAACTTAGGACTCTAAAACTCTACAGATTTATTTTACACAGGCCTACATAATACAACTCATTCAAACTAAAATCACACTCCTATTTTATAGAAGTGCCTTTGAGTGTTCAAAAACAGCATTACTGCTGATTTTGTTTACCTGAAATTCATCCTCCTGTCTTGGATGGAAGAGCTGCCCTGGGCTGTCCTTGCTGAGCCTTACCGGTCCAGTAACTCCTGCATCTCCGTACACCCAGAGTGTGATACTGGTCTGAGTTCCTGTATTTCCTGTCATCACTAACACCTTCCATTCATCTTCAGCCAGAAGAGTTTCAGTGCTTTGTGAGCGTCGGATTTCTTCTATGGAAGGAAAAAGCATTAGTGGCAGATCAGCACAACATTAAGCTGACAGAACCCTTTGTTGTGCCAGAGCCCAAAGCCATCATGGGGTAGGGGGAGACAGGGAGGGACAGATTTCCAGGACTCCAGGGAGCTGATTTGTTCTTGTCTCCTCACAGCAGAGCTCTGGTCAACTAAACCTCAGCTACTGCAGTAAACTGAACTAAGACAATAAACACCAGAATGCCTGGAATGCCTAGCAATTTTATACTGGTCCTCGGTGCTACAACATAGGAGGGGATGCAAGGTTTGCAGTTCTGTGCTCCACAGATTTTTCCATACAGCTGCCTACCCACCCTATGATTTGTTATGGTTTGTGTCTAGTTGTCCTCCCAAAGCCTCATGCAGTCATGGGGCAGGGACATTTAGAGTTCATGACTAACTCATGATCCACTGAGATTATACGTGATCCAAGGCTGGGATTATGGGTCTTAGTGCTGCTGGGATTATGAGTGTGTGTACTTCCCCAAACTGGGGCAAAGAGCCTAAGTGTAATATAAGAGAGACAGACTTTCTCCCTCTGTTGCCATTGCTGTTGTTCCAAGGCCATGAACTAGACACCCTCTGCCCAGTGCCACTCTGCCTTGGAGCCAGCCAAAGATGGACAGAAACGTCCAGGAACTGTGAGCTAAATAAACCTTTCCTTCCTTCATTTTGGGTGTTGGGTATTTGTCCCAGTAATGAGATAAGAGTAACTGAGAGAGGATTTTATATATAAATACTAAAAATGCATATAATTAAGCATGCTTTCAAGTGAGCTATAAAAACAGCCAATCAAGGATAAAAACATCTCTGAAATATTCCTGAAAAATAACCTAAGTGGAGAGGCCAATGACAGGGTCTACAGAGGAAGCAGAGAAGATGTTCATGTATACAGGTGCTCCCTGCGTGCTCAAAGCATTTCCTATGAGAGGAGAAGGTGCACAGTGCTGATACTTCACGAGGCACCCAAACAGCCACCCTGGGTTTGTAGGAGCATGAGGAAGCCCCTCACAGGATGACTGTCTTCCTCGCACTCTCTGGAGCCTACTGCCTCCTCCCAGGAGACACTGGGGCCTGCGTGCGTGGAGCAAACCCCAAGGTATTCTGTACAGCTTTCTTGGAATTGCCCCCAGATGTGCATCTTGATTCTCCACTGATATTTTCACAGAGAGCTATTATATATTCAAGGAAATGAAGCAAATTGCTTCATGTCAGACATCAGAGGCAGTCAGAATGCTTCTCCTTCCTTTACTTCTGTGAGCTGAGACAGTAGTCCTGCCACATGCAGCTCCCAGGACCTTAGGAGTACAACGTCAACAACAATGAACATCCCAACAAATAGCTATTTTCTGATGAACAACTATAAGCTAATTTTAATATAATACAACCTATGCAAGAAATTGTAAATGGAAACAAATGCTATGAAAGAACAGCGCTTTTTAAAATATCTTGCCTAAGAACAGCAATCACCATTTATCTTCATGTATAACAGTAGTCACCATTTATCAAGCTCCTACTATATGGTGTGGGACTCTGTGTTGATTTGTGTGGTGTGTATGTATCATTCAATCTTCACTATGCCCTTTGAGCTAAGTCAAATTCCGAGGTTCATTTAAAGATACAAGAAAAAGCAGGCAAGGAGCCAGGTGACATGCCCAAGCCACCCAATTAGAAGACCAGGAAGGCTTGGCAGCAGAGCTCCTGCCTCTGCACTTGGGAGGTGTCGTGTGTGCGCGTACACACAGTTCACCAAGACACAGCAGCAGGGCGCTGCTGAGCATTTCCTGTTGTATTTTATACGACACACATGAGGACCTGACATTTCTCACCATGTCAGTCTTACTCCACCTTCACACTGTGCTACTCTGTCAAGCAGGCGATCAAAGCAGGACTCAGAAGTAACTTGCCTGGAGTGACACAGGCAGAAGCAATGAGCTAAACTTAGAGCCAGGCAGAGGAGAGTGTGCATGCCAGGCCGTCTGGACAGAACTCCAAAGGCAATGGACCCACAAAAGATTACAAAAGTCAATCCAACACAATTTTATCAAACAACCTAATTTCCAAAATTCAAATATCACACAGGAACTCCTACTGCTCCACCTGTCATTCTAGCCCAACATGCTTGGGATTTCCTCAAGTGCCTTGGAACCATGTAACTGATCTCTACCAGAGCAACTCACACAACTGAGTCTGGAGGTGATCAGTGACCCTCAGTGCAGGAAGGCACCCTTCAGGATACTGATCGTTTACTTGGTAACTTATGACGTTCCTAGTCATGCAGAAGAATTGCTTTTACTCAGTTCAAGGGAGCTTTAATCCTTACGAATTTCTGGCCAATGTGTGTGGTTTATTGTATATTGTATGATGGAATTCATTAAAAGTTTGAAAGCCCTTCTCAGACAGCAAATTGGTCAAGCAATGGCCATAACTCATCCACATGGCTGACATTCACAAAGGATCTACAAACTGTGGTACAAGGTTTCAGGGTAAATCCAGAGTTGACTGACCTTGTGAGATACATAAGTTACACTTCCTGTTATATAGGTCTTGCTTTATCTTGGTCTTAACCATCCAGCAGAAAAGTATAAAAGCGAGGTTTAAAAAGTAAAGCCATATTAATATGCTGAACTGTAAAGGGCTCAAGTCAACAACCTCTGACATTGCCAGTCCTAGTGAAACAGAAATCCTGATTTTGCAATGCTATATTGGATTATTTTGCTGAATTCACTCACCTACTATATTTAAATGGCAATAGAATATCCCATCTCTGACAAAACTAAACAAAAAAAAATGGGATACAAATGAAGGACCATTTTGTATCTGTATATACAAAATAGGATAGATATACAGCTACTTTCTCTTAATTCAATGAGAAGAAAGATTTGTACTAATAGTGTTTGGATAGGATATCACGTCTGCATCTTGTACTATGAATAACCACTATGAAGACAACAATATGCAATGTATTAATTATTGAAACTGTCCTACTAATCAGTTTTGAAACTGTCTCATTGCTATTTGTTTCTCAATAAAATTAGTAGAAAAAAAAAGTTTGAAAGCCCAGTAGCTAGAGTCTCACTCTGAAGATGCACACTGCTGGAGAAGCCAGGCACATAAATATTTATGTTCCAAAAATACAATGTAATCTGAAGCAAATCAAAGAAGCACTGCAGAGTTCACAGATGGAGAGAACAAGGACTGGCAACTGTGGAGGAGCACGCGGAAGGACTTCATAGGGCAAGCTCAGAGTGGTGTAGTGAAACAAATCCTCATTTTACAATGCTATGGGGCTGGGTGGGAAGCGCAGTAGCAGAGAACCTGCCCAGCAGCACAAGGCTCTGTGCTCAGCCCCCCGGGACTGAAATATAGTCTGCAAGGATTTTACAAAAAGGCAGGATCTACATGGCCTGGCTTGGCAGGGGCATGCTGGGGGATCTGCAGGTAGCAAGGCACGGTGGTCCATCACTGAAAATAGAACCTGTGAAGAGGATCCATGGATATAAGACCATGACAGGCACAGGCTGCCCTGTGCAGACAGCAAGGGTGACACAGAGTGCAGTGGTGATGAGGCTTCAGGACTGGAAAGGTCTGTTTAACAGGGCGAGATGGAGAGGGAGAGCTGAGGGATGAGCAGTGGACTCTAAGCAAGAAGCGGACACACGAAGCCCAATGTGTGGGCCAGGAAATTCTGAATGTTGTGTAGCTTGGGGCTGTCCATGTGTGTGTGCATGTTTAACCTGTCTGATAAAATTCACGAAGACACTCGTCTCTGCAGCTGCTTCTTCCTGTGCTAGCATCTTGGTACATCAGTTGTGCAGCACATCAGGTCCACTCATATAGGCTATGACCTAATGCAGTGCATGTGACCTGTTATACAGATGATGTATTAAAGTCTGATAATAGATAAAGATCTATTATCAATTAAATATGAATACGATCTAATACCACAATGTTTTGGAAATAAGCCAAAGCCCATTATTCTCAGGCTATAAATTTCTCTACCAGAACCATAAACATGGTTGCTTTTGTTGAGAAGTTTAAAATACTCTAAGCTGGGAGAATACACAGCTCTGGGAGAATACACAGACCTCAGGGAGCAAGCCTACTGTTGTCATAAACACACAGAAACCAATGTGTGTTAGGCCACATTCACTCTTTAGAATATTTCTATTGATGAATTATGCATTTTAATTATATGCATTTTATTATATTAAACAATGAGTGCTTAACAGGACAAAAAAAACACAAAAATAAAGATTTGAGTTTTTAATATTTATCACTTATAAAAAACACATCAAAATTTTCAGCATTGACTGGTTTTTGGTGTACTAAGTCTACAAAAGAACATCAGAAATAAGCTGCCACATGAACTACAGTGAAAATACCAATAGCACTCTACAAAAAAGAAAATGTCTCGGGGGGACACTGGGAATCAAACTCAGGACCTTGTACTTGCCAGGCAGGTACTGTGGCACAGACCTACAGTCCCAATTGTCCAAGAAAATTTCTCTGTGATATTTTGTACTTGCTATCACTTTTTTTGGTAAACTATCAAACTATTTACACTACACACACTTAGGATCCAGTAAAACACCACCATTGGCCAATGCTTTGCATTTCAAGGGACCTCATAGTTGCTGCATAACTCATCAAAAACATCTACTCCACATCTGGTTTTGTTGCTGAAAGTTTCATCTTAGGCTTCTGTTTTGTTGAGCTTTCGTATCAATATTCCCACTGTGGTAAAGTGCTGGCATCCGCTGTACCATTTTCTCTTCTTTGCCATATACAATGTTATACTTCTCTGAAATCTCAAAGCTGCACTATATACAGTTCTCTGTTTTGGAAATGCAGCATTTCATTTGGAATATCTTCCTGGTTCCTGTGTACAGCCCCTGCACTGCACGTGCGCTCTGTTAGCCTGTGTAACATCTGCTGGAAACTGGAAAACCAATTGTCAAACGCCGCATTTCCATTACTTTGAGAGATGGCCACAGCAAGCTTGCCCACAACATCGTTCTGTTTACTATGATACCTCCACTGCCTTGATGGCTGAGTTCCAGGGTAACGGTCTAAGCTGAAAGCACAACAGACCTTCAGACCAGCAAGGAACACACTTGTGCTCCATATTTTGACTGGTCGCTCTGCCACACATCTCTTACATTCTTGCAATTGCCTGAGAAATCTACGTTCAGTACAGCAGACCCACGAGTGCTTTTGGTGCAGCTAGTGAGGCGTCATATTAAACAAATGTTTTAATATGGCCATTGATACATGCAAATACTTTACTTGCATTTGAGCCATGGTGTATCTCACACCACCTGCAGTGCTGGGCCCTCACAGTTCCCAGCACCGGATGGCAAGGCTGGCACTCTGTCCACCATGTTTCACTCCTGCCAAGACCCTTAATTATAGCATCTGATTGGCCCATTTGGTTGTGTGGGCATCTCACAACATTTCAACTAGTCAAATGCATGCTCATACTGCTGTTTCTTCATCATTTAAATCAAGGAGGTCTGCCGGGCATGGTGGCGCATGCCTGTAATCCCAGCACTCAGGAGGCTGAGGCAGGAGGATTGTTGTGAGTTCGAGACCAGCCTGAGCTACAAAGTGAGCTTTAAAGCCAGCCTGAACCGCATAGTGAGACCATGTCTCAAAAAGACAATAAATAAATAAATAAATAAACAAACAAATAAATAAAGGATGTCTGTATTCCCTGGGTCTGCATCAGTCACATTGCTGCATTTCACTGCCGCAGGAATTTTGGCTCACATCTTCATCCTCCTCCTCCTCCACTCACAGCACTCTCCCATTATAAGAGCATGTATTTTACCACACTGGATCAGCTTCATCATTCATGTATATGTAACTGATAATTCACTTTTGACCTCCTCCAAAACTTGCAAATCTAGTTTTTCATGTGTCATTGTACTGAAATGGGCTACTTCTGCCAGAAAAATTAAAAGAAAAACATTTTTTAACAAATCCTGGAGTGAGGTGGATCTACTGAGCTCTGTGATGCTCAGGTAAACATACACAAAACCAGTTAGCTGGAGAGCACCACAGTGCGTCCAACTCCTGTTTGCTGCTTTTGCCCACATAGATACTTCTTGCTGTTAGTCATACCAAGTGAGTAAACACATAGACTGCTTCCTCGGGCAAGGGTACTGAGGTGCACAGTCAGGTACAATTATGCTAAAGTAAAAATTTACAATAGAAAAGTAAGGGATGGCTCCCCTGAATCCAGACTTGGGCTTCAGTGGGGAAACTGAGTTAGTAAAAAAACAAACAAAACCCTCTTTCAGGATCCTCTGAACATGGTCTACAGTACCTAAAAGATATTTGGCTGACTCAACAATGTTCTCACAGGTGAGACAGAACTATTTAATTAGGCCACAATAAAGTTCACTCAGAACAAAACAAAAAGTGAAACAAATATGCTAAACTACTTTGGTGCTGCTGGCCTCTTGCAAGTCTAAAAGAAAAAATATAATCACAGAAATAAATAATAAAATTTTAATTATAATAGTTCACAAGTAATTCACAGTTAATGTCAGCTTAAGGCACGAATTATCCCCAGATAATTATGTGGCCATAAAATGTCGAGTTTTAGAAACTTTTGTACACTATTCCAAAGCACCATTTGAGAAAGATGATTTACACTAAAATGTGAAGTAGCTATTGAAAATAACTATATTTTACCGCATAACGACCCAGTATCAGAAATCTCAGTTTAATCTTAATTTTAAAACTAATTAAAATTATCTAGAAAATGTAGGAAGTTAATAAAATCTTCCTATAGTTATGTTGCAATGGAAAAATACCTACATTTAGAAAATTAAAAAGTCTTGAAGAGTGAGTTCATCAGTTTCTCAATTTAAGGTATAGAAGCCATTTATACAAAGCAGAGGATGCAAGATAGCTGGTAGGAATAGCCAATAAATAGAAAACAAGTTCAAATGATCAAAGATGACTCTACATGCTTGCATGTTGGACTGACACCAATACTGGGACTTTGTTAACTCCTCTAATCAGTACTGAGCTAGAGGTTTGCCTCTTGATTATGAACCTCATAAACATACATCGCACTGAAATGGTGTTACACATGAAACACTCTCCTGATCACAGTGTGCACCAGGAATGCATCAAAGACAACTCAAGACTGATTAACAGATGTACAAGGACCACAATAAAGAAATGTTATTCTAAACTGCTCAGATTTTGTCAGAACAAAGGTGGGTTTGAAGATTCCGACTTTAGAAGAAATGCCCATAAAAGTAAAGCCTAAGAACTGTATTTCTGGAAAAAGTTTTAAAACAGTAGATTTTACAGTGGTACACTGGTTCAAACTTGATCATTTCCATAATTCTGGTTGCACACCCAGTGGGACAAATCAAAACAAAATCAACAGTCAGGTTCAGTGTTGATCTTTGGGGTGAATGAGTTCAGTTCACGACCAGAATCACAGAATTAATTTGTGGACTGAGGCACCAGCTTCACTAAAATGAAACACTAAGAATACATATTTGCATGTGTGAAAAATACAATAAGAAAAAATTAGATTATGCTAAGAAAAAACAAGAATTATTCTAAATGGTCAAAGAAAGTCTGAGTAGATTTTCTGCTGAACACAGAGCCATCCATTCCCGTAATTAGCATTGCTTGAACTGTATGGCTTATTTCTGCACCTTTTATGTAAACTTGTTCATTTATTTGATCATATCAAATAACCCCTCAGATTCTCAATGAAAAGCAATATGATAAATGAAAACTTATACCACTGTCATATTACAATTTACAATAACAGAACCAGCATAAAGAAAACATACTTCATTCTGAATATTTTTCTATTTAAAAGGGCACTAAGATAATAAAAATATAATCAACTACACAAAAACCCACTTGTAGAAATTATTCTTAAGAAATAATATAGCCAGGTGTGGTCCACATCCATTACTCCAGCACTTGAAAGGCTAAAGCAAAGGGATCATCAGTTTAAGGTCCTCTGCATCTATGTAGCAACTTCAAGGCTGGTCTTGACTACATAGAGATACCTTGTCCCAAATAATTACATAAATAACCACAAATAATATAAAATACAGGTAAAAGTGTATACTTTCAATTATACTACAGAACAAAGTAACTACAGTATGTTTACAGGTGGATCATGTAGTTACCAAATTGTTTTATAGAATAATATCATACAAATGCTTATGTTTACTATATCCTACTAACTGATGACAAAAGAGAATAGCCAACACAACATTTGTGTATATGTGTATCTGTATACATAGATACAAACAAATCTAAGTAAAGTAGTCTTAGGGGCCAGGGAGATGGCTCAGTAGAATTAAGCACTTGTCTGGCAAGTGCAGTGGCCTGAGTTCAATCTCTGGTTCTGCAAAAAAAAAATAAATAAAAAGTAAAGGAGTCTTTGAGGACAATAAAATGATACAATTTTAATATTTTTATGCATTTTACATTTCCTCAAAATAATTACTGGTAACTGCTTTTAAGAAAAACAGGATAATAAATTTCCATTTTATCCATATTTTTCTGTCCCTAACTCAGTTGAAACAAAGAACATGGAATGGATGAGGCTTCAACATAGATTCAGCCTGGTACAGCAATGCTGTGGAACACCCTGACTAACTATATTTGCTCATACCTGTGAACTAAGCAACTGCACTGAAGATAGCAATGTGTAATAGCAGGGTCATGCTTGGGATGCCTGTCATTCTGGTCTTCTAAATGTGTGCTGCTTGTCATGGCATATCATATACTGCCATACTGTTTCTCAAGTAAAGGTTTGTTTAAAAAAGGGGGGGTGGTAATAAATGAAAACAAGAGACAAGGAAAAAAATGTCACAGTACTGTCCCACTACAATGCTCTATATGGTTAGATTTCTAAACTTCATGTAAAAATATGTAATTCTTTAATCCTATTTCTTTTAAATACTTTTTTATTTTTTAAATGTTTTTCTTCATATTCTGTAGGGACTTAAGCATTGATATATCAATACTTGATGGAAAATACCTGTTCCATGTTATGCCTAAGATGTTTTATATTCAGACAGATAGTGAGGTTAAGCTCAACTACCTAAGTTGTAGGATAATAACAATAAGCTTCTCTGCTAGAGGATTGACAACCTAAGTTTGCAGACCAAAAATTAGAGAAAAAGAAGGGCTGCAAGGCCACCAACATTTGGACCCTAGCCTTTCAAGGTCAAGGAAGATTCAGGACATAGGGGAATCTGATCTGTAATATCATGCAACTCAGTTGTGTCCCAAATTTTCTGATCAAGGAGATTATGGGACCACAAAGGAAAGTGAATGATGATGTAGAGTGTGCCTAAGGAGAATCACATGGAGAGAAAACATTCTCTCAGGCTTTCACGGAGAGCAAATTTGTCAAGCAGTGGCCGTGACTCATCCACATGGCTGACACTGACAAAGGATCTGCAAAGTACTGTACAGGGTTCGCGGACAAATTCTGAGGGGATTTGACTGACTTTATCAGATATAAAAGCTATATTTCTTGTTATTTTATTTATTTGTTATTGATTTATTTATTTATTTTGGTGGAACCGGGGATTGAACTCAGACCCTTGTGCTTACCAGGGAAGCACTTATTCTACTGAGCTATCTCTCCAGCCCCAACATTTCTTGTTATATAGGTCTTGCTTTATCTTGGTCTCAAACATTGAGCAGAAAAGTATAAAAACAAAGTATAAAAAGTAAATCCATATTAATATGCTGAGCTGTAAAAGGCTCAAGTCAACATCTTCTGACATCGCCAGTCTTACAGAAAACCCACTATTATTATGGGCTACTGGACTATATTGGAATATTTTGCTGAATTCATGCACCTATAATATTTAAATGACAATGGAATACCCTTCTCTGACAAAACTAAACAAAAAAAGAGGATACAAATGAACAACTATTTTGTATCTGTATATCCAAAATAGGACAGACATACAGCGACATTCTCTTAATTCAATGAATAGAAAGATTTGTTCTAATAGTGTTTTTGGACAGGATATCTTGTCTGCATCTTATACAATGAATAAACACTAAGACAACAATATGCAATGTATTAATTATTGAAACTGTCCTACTAATTGGTTGTGAGACTGTCTCATTGCTATTTGTTTCTCAATAAAATTATTTCAAAAAATAAAAAGAATAAAGCAGGGCTGGCCAGATAGCTCAGTGGATTAAAGTGCCTGCTTATACAGATGCAGAGGTTGGGGCTCAATCCTGGGCCTGCTGTGCCAGCCCTGCCCCCAGGTGTATGTACTGAGATGTTGATTGAGACTGTGTTTGGTGGCGCACACCTATAATCCCAGGTGTTGGGAGGCTGAAAACAGGAGAATCACTACTTGTCCAATCCGTGTAGTGAGACCCTGTACACATTGTACTCAATTAAAAAAAAAAAATGACAAAGGACAGAACGACTGCCACAGTGCCCTATTTGAATGCCTATGAACAAATACAGGTGGCTAAAAGTGGATACAGTCACCTTCTGGGTCTTAATTTTCTCATATGCAAAAATTAGATGTACTGAAGGTTTCTAGGGTGGTTTCAGTTCGGAGCATCCAATCATTAAGTCTTCTCTATATATTTGGCTTAACATGTTTAGGTATAATGTTTCTAAACTTAAAATCATGTAGAGGTCAGCCAAATAGCTCAGTGGATTAAAGCACCTTCAAGCAGGCCCAGGACCCAGGGTTTCAATCCCTGGGCCCACTGTGCTAGCCCCACCCCCAGGGTGTGCTGAGACTGCAATTGAGACTGGGCTTAGCATTGTGCACCATCATGCATTGTTTAATCCCAGCTCTTGGGAGGCTATAAACAGGCAGATCACTACGAGTCCCATCTAGTAGACCCTGAACACCTGGTAGACCCTTCCCTAAAATAAATAAATAAAAATAAAAATAAAAATAAAATTATGTAGAAATCATATATATATATATATATATATATATATATATATATATATATAT
>PVKA01036635.1:0-21232 GCA_004027165.1 Ctenomys sociabilis
TTCACTTCAAACCTGTATTCTGCTTTTCCCCCCACAAATGAACCTAGTTTTGTTTGCACTAAGCAATTTCCACAGCTTCCCACACAATCATAAATCAACTCCAAGGGAAAGGTAGTGATTAATATAATAAATAGATTTTACCATGGTAAATTTTTCATACCAAATAGCCATGTCTTAGAAGAAGAAATACAAGAGACCCTGGTGCTGTAACTCTCAGCTTCCCAAGTGTCTGGTGATGACTGTAACTGACCGAGATGGCTCCAGGTAAGCAGGTACCTCGCTGTCTCTTGAGGAGGAAATAAGCCGGCACACTAGAGCGGGGTCTGCACTGATGCATCACCAAGCAAGAGCACTGAGCTGACCAGCAGGTGGTCCCACTACGACGATATTGTTGCAAAGGGGCATGATTCAGGAAACAACAAAGTGCTTGGGAGAAATATATTGACTCACCGGGTATGTAAGAAAACATGAATGGGGTGAAGCCATGCCTCCTTAGTGGGGAGACAGGAAGTCAGAGTGCGCCAAGGCTGGCTGGGAGCAGGGGTGGCCAGATTCCAGACACACGTGCCAAGCTGACTCCCAAGGCCCTGGCCATGGAACCCAAGGGTTCCACCACGTGCAGAGGAAATAAAGGGACACAAGCTGTGAAAGTCCCCTGGCCTGGGTCTCCTCTGGGCAGCTTGCCCTCTGTTTCCAGGGTATACTTTTATTTTATAATTTTGTTTTGATTTTGATTTTTTCCCTCTTTTACTCGGCCCAGGTTTTCTCTGTAAAGTCATTTTCTCCCTAACCCTGAACTTTTTAATTTTTCCAATCAACTTTGCCACTTTTTTGGTTTCACTCAACTCTTTGTTCAAAAGTGGAAGAGTCTAGAAACCGACTTCAGCCTTCCAGCCCCAGTCAGAACAGAGCGCCTGTCCAGCATGCATGGGGCCCTGGCTCGTGTCAGATCACACGAAACACAGATCTAAAACAAAACTCTAATTATAACAACAATCAAGATGAGAAGGAGGTAGAAAGGTATTTTGAATTGCAATAAATGCAGAGAAATGCTTCAGGCATAATTCTTATGAACCACA
Source organism: Ctenomys sociabilis (assembly GCA_004027165.1). Taxonomy (NCBI): domain Eukaryota; kingdom Metazoa; phylum Chordata; class Mammalia; order Rodentia; family Ctenomyidae; genus Ctenomys; species Ctenomys sociabilis. The sequence goes on from PVKA01036635.1 coordinate 1,080, forward strand.
TTGTCCAATACCTTGGCTTCTAACCACATGTGGCCAATTAAAGACCTCACTTGTACCTTAAAGTGGAGGTATAATTACAGTGTATAATACACACTGGCTTCCAAGTGCACAGCCAGAAAACAAGAATGAAAGAATATCTCTCCAATAATTTTATTGATTACGTGTTACAGTAATTTTGAGATAGTATGTTTAATAAAACATGCTATTAAAGTTAATTTTACCTGTTTCTTTTGACTTTAATGTGAGCATGGGAACTTCCTAAATTACATGGGTGACCCTCATCTGTGGCTCATACAATAGTTCTACAGGACCACGATGTTTTGGGGTAGGATCAGCAAACTTTCTGTAAGGAAACAAAATGTTTCGGCCTGGATCTCTCTAGGGTGTCAGAGCAGCCGTGGCCAATACATGAATGAACAGGTTTGTGTGTTCCAATTTGTCTGTTTGAAGGCAGGCAGGCAAATCCGGCCTCTGTAACCTAATCTGCCTGCTGGGTGTGCAGAGTCTCATTAACAATTTCCTATGAAAAGGAAGCTACACATAGTCAGGGTTTCGCATCTGAATTCGGTTGGCAAATGCGTTTCTGTATCCACGTGGATCTGTACAACTGTGCTCTGAAGCGCCTTTTGCCTGTGCCCAGAAGCGTCAGCCCGCCGCCCCCATGGCCTCCCAGGCCAGGGCCATGCGCAGTAGAGCCCTCCTGTAGACTCAGAGGTGCTGCGCAAGCTGACCGAGGGTGAGTCTGGAGTCCGACAACATCCACTCCTGTCAGGGGCTGAAAAGGAAGTCGGCTGCACAATTCACTGTCCAAACCAAATCAATTTTGAAAATGACATGAGGGGCATAATTAATAATTATGTCCAGATAACAGGCTTTGCCAGAGATGTGAGCAATTATCCTGCTCATAAGAGGAGCAAGGCAATGAAAACAACGTCAACAGTCCCCGAGATGCAGACATCAACCATTATGGGTGCACTGGACAGCAACTCCTTCACAGCACGTTGCATTAATATTAAGCCCTGCACCTGGTTGGCTCCAGGAGGTGGAAGCGGACGTGCATGTGTGGGACTCTGCACGTGTGTGGCTCACTGGGGGACAATCAAGAGCACGCATGTGTTTCTGAGGCTGAAATAGGAACCATGTGCCCCCTCCGCAGGGCTGCCTGTGTCTGTGCTTTGCTGAAGCGATGGGTTATACACATTTCTCCTTTCCCGGATGTCACTTCCCACAGGGAACCTTAAGCAGACAAAATCCGGCAAGGGCCTGCCTTCAGGAACCCCGCAGTCAGCTTCTAAGGACCCGCTTCCTTCCCCCCTGCTTCCTCCCAGGACATGTGCAGTGTCCTGACCAGGCTCCACCTTCCACTTCTTCCACACCTGAGTTTTGCTAGGGCTCAGCTCGAAACACTAGCCCAGCCCTGAAGGTTGAGTAAGAACCCTGACCACACTGGGGGGTCTCGGCTATGGTGGCCACCTGCACATACCACCGCCACTTGCTCCGGCTGGCAAACACCCTGAGCTGCACGCTGGGGCACAACCCTCAATGCCCACCCCAACATGCTCTGCCGGCCCACTGTCTCCTTCCCCCCGTGCTCAGGAGCGCTTTGGCCCAGGCAGCCCCCCCTCTGTTTCTACTTTGGAAATCGCTCCTGGAGCAGGAGGCTATGGCCTGGCTTCAGTGCCACCTTCTACAACACTGGCTCTACAAAATCAGAGCGATTTAAACCTACTAAGATAGTTTCTGCGCACTCCAGCATAGTTACGCAAGCACAACATTTACTGAGCAGCTAAAACTTGCCAAGCAGGGCCTTATCATGACTCGTCACTGTATTCACAAGATCAGTGCCATAAATGAAGACACTGAGGCACAGAGAGCCGAATTCTCCAGTTAGCCAGAGCAGGGTTGGAATCTGCACCCAGGCTCGTGTGGGTCCAGGATCCACACTCAACTGCCACAGTGTACCATGGCCCAAGTCAGGAATTCACTCTCCATTCATAAGTTTACCTGGAGAGTTGGGAGGGGGTGCGTCTGCGCTCTCTAGAAAATAGAGCTTGGTTCCTAGCTGCCTAAGTGTGAGCAGCATGTAAAGACTGCATCTCAAAGAGCATAGCATGCATCCGAAGGGGAGAGCAGGCGGAAGACCTCCCAGCTCTGCTGCACCCCAAGCACAGCCTCAAGGCAGGCAATCAGGGGCAAGTTCAGTAGTCACAAAGCAGCCGGGCTCAGCAGGCCCCATATCCCAGCGCTCTGAAAACCTGACCAGGAGGATCACCCATCCAAGCTAGCAGAACTCCACCTCAAAATAAAAACTGGAGGCCGGAGGATGTAAATCCATAGGAAGGCCTTGGCTTCAATCTCCAATGTCAGAAGGAAAGAAAGTCACCAATGGAGCTGACGGCGAGTCAGCGACAAGCTGTGCTGTGGATGGCCTTTGCCTCTCTGATCGTCTTCCCAAAACATTAGGCCCGCAATCCGACTGTGAGGGTAGCGGCACACAGACCCCAACTGAAGGACCCTCCGCAACGCGTCTGAACTGTGTCCTTCACATCTCTCAGGGTCGTTCCACACCAGGAGACTGGGAAACTGTCATAGTGCAGAAGGCCCGGAGCGACCTGGGGACTGCTGCTAACGTGTGATGACTGTGCTTGCCAAAGCCTGGCACAGTGCAGAGTCCTAGGCAGGAAGTGGGCCACCGTGGGCAGCAAGCGCTCGGAAACCAACGCAGCCATTTCTGTTCAGTGGCAGTGACCACCCAAGCGTGACACCTTAAGTAGAACGAGCTATGGCCTGGGGCCACCACTCTGGAAACCAGTGTGGACATTCCTCAAAAAACTAGGACTGGAGGCTCCATTTGGCCCAGCTCTTCCCTTTCTGGGTATCTTCCCAGAAGAATTAAAAACATCATAGCACAGTGATATATGTGCACCCATGTTTACAGCAGCACAATTAAGCTTTGGAACAACCCAAATGCTCACCACCAAGGAATGGATAAAAAATATGTGGCGTTATTATACAATGGTGTACTACCCAGCTATAAAAAATATATAAACTTGAGGCTTTTATAGGTACATGGATGCAACTTGAGACCACACTCATAAGTGACAGAAATCAGACTCATAGGCACAAACACCATATTATCTTCTTGGAGTAAGAAACTGAAAGAATAAATACAATCTAAAAGGTACAGTAGATTTTATTGAATGGGAGGAAACTTCAAAAGGAAAGGTAAACCAGGATGGGGGAATGGAGAAAAGGAAGGGAAAAGAAAAAAATTATATATATATATATATATATATATATATATATATATATATATGTTAAGATTGTTTACTACTGATTTCTCTTACTTCATTGAAAAGCAAGGCTTCTGCTGATATTGACTGGACAATTAAACACCAATATCTTGTACTCTGAGTAACTGGTTGAAAAGTAACAATGTGCAATTTATTAACCATTGTTACCTTTCTATCATCTTGTTTCAAAATTTGGTTTTGGGTTTTTTTTCTCTTTAAAGTACAATAAAATAAGAATAAATTTAAAAAGTAAAACTAGCTAAGGAAAGGGCAGGAACTCTACACTATCTTTGCAGGTTCTTATGAATCTAAAACTAGATTTTATTTAAAATAAAGGTTTAATGTGAATCCCAAGTCCCAGGAGCTGGAGCCAAGTTGTGACACAGTGGGAAAGCCTCCCAGGGTCCCGGGACTCAGGATCTGCTGAAGCTGCCAGGGAGGGCACGGAGGAGCCCAGGGCCGTGGAGCTGCAGCCAGGCACAAGCTCCTGCTCTCCAGGGCTCAGGCTGGGCCCGGGATGCCAGCTCCGGAGCTCCCCACTGGGTGGGCAGCGCCTTCCAGACTCCTCAGAGTGGCTGAAGAAGGCTTTCCAGGGCAGAGGGAAAAGAGAAAGCATTCAAAGTCCTTCAAAAGTTTAAAAAGAAGAAATGTGGGAAGCTTCCATTCCTGATGTGGAACAGGTAGACCTGTCGGAAAAGGGAGAGGGCTCAGGGAGGGGTGCAGGGGACAGGGAAGGGCCAAGAGATGGAAAAGGAGTTAAGGGACCAGCACCGCCTCCACCCAGGGAAAAGGGGGAAAGAAGTCTCTTAAAAAAGGAGGAACCACTGTTGCCAGGTGCTCCTGAAGTGCCTGGCAAGCGGCAATGGTGGTGCCCCTGTGCTTTGCTGCAGTTTTGTGCTTGACACTTTAATTCACACAGAAGATAGGCACTGGTATCATCCACAGTTTAAAAGCCCTTTTGTATGGGCTGGGAGATGGCTTAGCGGAATAAGTGCTTCCCTGGCAAGCGCAAAGGCCTGAGTTCAACCCTCGGTTCCGCCAAAGAAATTTTTAAGAAGCCCTTTTGCAGCACAAAATGCCCCACTCCCACCTCCACCAGCACACTTCAGTTTCTGAGTTGCCCAGGTAACAACAGTTCCTGTTCCAGTTCTGGTTGCTCCTGTCTCTTAGACATGGCTGGTCGCTGTAATGCATGGCTCCTCTCTGTGACGCACATTGTATAAAACAGTCCTAGTGGACAAGCCGTTTCGCCTCTGGACCTCCTGCTTGCTTGTCCAATAATATCTGGTGGTCTGGAAAGGATCCCAATCAAAGCCCATCACCATAAATAAATCTGCCTCCAAATCCTGAAAAAACCAAATAAGAACAAAAAGAGGAAAAGCCCAGCAGCCACCACCACTGCTCTGAAGCCTTAGGAGAGTGGTAAAGGCCTCTTGAAATGCAAAATGACCCTGAAAACTGTTTCAGTCCTTTCTGGGAATAACAACTCTCAGAGGAAGAGCAACAAGTTGCAAATGAGTCTGACTAGCAGAATTTCATACGTGATAGAAAAATTTCATACCTGATATTATTTTCAACACACCCGACAAGGCTTCCTTAACCTACAAGAGAATTAACTAGCTGTGGCTATATCCTCCCTCACTACCTTCTGGTGGGAGCTTTTGTGGGGGCCAGTGAGTCGGAATGGAGCCGGCATGCCGGCATGTACTGCTTCATCCACCCCTTTCCCCAACCTCCTCCCTCTTTCCTCTCCTAGACCACAGCTAACAAACTCTTCAAAAGCTCCATACTATGTGGGCATGGCTGGTCTTTGTGGAAAACTTCATTCCGCTCTGAGATAATTCATGCAATTATCTGTATAAAATGCGGACAGATGCTTCAAGAATGAACAAAATTATGGGACCGTAACAGTTACAGCAGAGTCACTCCCTTCACGCTTGGATTCCACAGACTCCAAAATCTCGGTCTCTCTTTACCCTGGGCAGAGAAGGAAGTTCTCCTGCTTCTCTTTCCTGTTCACTCTTTCCCCATCTGTCGCTTTGTAGCCTTTTTCCTTCTCTCCCTTCTCTCTTCCTTTTGACATTGGAAATGAGAGCTGCTGATGAGGTCACCCAAGAAGACAGGGTACAAGTGACACCGCACAATGCTCATGTCCCCAAGGACTCCATCACTGGCCTACAGAGCAAGGCATCGCAGCACAAGTCTGAACATGAAGCTAAAGAAACACACAGAAGTCCTTTTGTACAACGAACAGTGACTGAGGTCAGGGCCCCAGGTCCCAGGCCGGCTCCTGCTCTCCAAGGGCGCCCCCCTCCTTCGTGGGGATGCTTCTACCCACATTTTCTTCCCCTTCGTTACAGAAGGAAAAAAGATAACTGCCATTTATTACTCACCTAACACCAACACATACGCTGCCTGCTACAATTACCTTATTTCATGAAGTCAGACATCATTGATTAGGAGACTCATCCAATTTCAGGGATGTTCAAATATGGAGGAAAAGCAATTTTCAAACACGACTAAAGGAAAATTACGTCCTGATTTCAGAGACACGAACATGGGAAGAAGAACAGAGAAAAAATCTTGGCACCAGTAAAACGTGCTAAATTGTTTAGGCCTTAAAGGAAGCGAAGGGCCAGTAAGCATCACTCAGAATTTCAGATAACGGAACAAATAGAGGCCTAAAGCCCCAGAGGGGGACATCTCCCCTCCAGCCCTTCCAGGGATTTCTGATCTCCAAATGACTCAAGGTGGTCCCAACCCTGTATCCTCCCAGGAGAAAAGAGATATGCGGGGCTTTCATAAGAACATCTGGCACAAGAGAAGCGAGCTGTATAACTATCTTAACCACCTTGTGTGTACATTTAGTTTTCTCTCAGTTCCTTGAAAACAATGTTTTATGCTAATATTGTGAAGAGAAGATATCATGCCTCTACCTTGTACTCTGATTACTTCGAAGACAATATGAAATGTATCAGCTGTTGTCACTGTCCTACTAACTTGATCAGGTTTCACTGTTCATCTTTTTTCTCTTTAAAACAAAATTAAAAATAAAAATAATCTATAACTTAAAAAGATAGAAGAAGTACACCTGGTGAAAGACAATTGGTATACACACCACACCCTAACTGAGCCAGAAAAAATGCTGAGGAGACAAATAAAGTCCTTGCTTTGGTATATAGGGAAAAAATAAAAGCAATAAGCAACTTCATAATAACAACTGAGGTAACACCTTAAGGCCAGAAGCCTGGGAACACGCCACACTTACTAGGACTTGTTAATGTGTCACTTGTGACTGAAATGAAAACAGAAGGCCATAGCCAGGCACAGTGGGCACAGCTGTGACCACACCTACCAGGAGGCTGAGGCAGGAGGGGGCCCGTTCCAGGCCAGACTGGGTAACTTGGCCTAAAATTAAGTGAAAGGCACTAGGGACACGGTTCTCTAGTAAAGCACCACCTAGCACGCTTGAGGCCCGGATCAATCCCCAGTACCAGAAAGGGTGATGGAGGGTAGGGGAGAAGCGAAGGAAGCCATGTACAGCCTAAAGATCTGGACATCTAGGCAAGGAGCCAACGGAGGAACACCCCATACTCCAACTATGCTGACTCTTGCCTATACCTGCTCCCTGACACCTCACTCGGCAGGCCTGCCCCATCCAGGTGGCTTCTGTCACCTTATGGGTCAGGCCCTGCCCACCTGGACTCTGCTATCTGCCCCATCAGCTCTGCTAGTTGCTGGAATTAGAGACTACTCTTCATTAACTTTAAGATCAGAGCCATTATTTATTACTGTCCTCTCTTGTTTTGAGTCAGGTAAGAGGAAAAAGTACCACTAATCTTGGCCCAGGGACAGTTTCCACAATCTTTCTTTTGTATCTACACAAAAGATTAAAGGGCCATGGATGCCCAGCAAACCTACCAGGAGCTGTCACAGCTTAGCCTACTGGATTAGCAACACCAACCATCGGCCTCATGGGTAATCTGTCTCCTTCATCTTGCTCCAGAATTAACATTTGGGAAGGGCTCCCTCGTCTCCCAGAGACACAGCACTTTCCAGTTATAAGCTACAAGGACAGTCATCAGATTTAATGTGATTATTAAAGGGAATTTGCTAATATTAATGCCTACTTTCAACTGAAGGGCCTAAGCTACAAATTTCTCCTCTTTTGGCTGAAAGACACCAGGCCAAGGGAAAAAAAAAAAATCCATACAAAGTTAAAGGAAATATCTGCTACTACTATTCAATTATTTAATATATCACAGAGGACAGAAGTAGCGGTGCATTATCTACAGAGATATGATTAGACACAAAGCCATAATGAACTTTTACCACCCCGGGGCCGCTCTGTAATGGCACAAGAGGCATGATATATAAAAAGTTCTGGAGTGTAATAGGAATCAATAGCCCTAAAATAATGTCAACCGCTGGTATTTACTGACTACTTTCCCACCGGCATCCGTACTGGCATTTAACCTCAACCCTATTTAGATTCTGTTCCCATTTATGTTTCCAGCTGGGAAAAAAACTAAGATGTAGCAGCGCTGCATGTTCTGGCCTCCATGCCCTTCACAAGAGAAGCCAAGGTCATAGCCCAGGAAGTCTTGGGTCAGCACCACGACTTACTAGTTGTATGAACTTAGAGGGGCTGCTGAATTATTCTAAGGCTCAGTTTCCTCTTCTGTAAAAAGGAGATAACTACAGAGATTAACACACAGGGCTGGCTGAAAGGTTAAACCTAACACTTGGCTCAGGGTACTGGATAGGCTACCTGTGCTAAGGGTTTCTCGCCTTGCTCCTGTTGCTGTTACTAAGAGGGATGTCACATTCCTAGATGGCTTTTGCAACATCTGTGGTCAGCACCAACGGAAGACTCCAGAGACCAGGTCAATGGCACTGATCTGATTTACTGAGGAATCACTTGAAGATATCAGCTTAGGGTAGGGAAGACATGAATAGGCAAGTTGTGGGGCGGGACAGGGCTGCCCTCCTGCTAACGCCCATCGGCCCAGTATGCTTGGCGTTCTGGCTCCTGGAGTGAGCTCTACAGGTGCTCCTCAGCGATGGCAGCGAGCGTCGCCTCTGGCTTTGGCAGCAACCAGTTGTTATTCATTTATATTACATCCAAAAGAGGTAGAACATCACCACTACTATGAACCACAGCCTGGCATGGGGGCACGTGCTTATAATCCTGGCACTCTGGAAAGCTGAGGCAGGAAGACTGAATGTTTGAACCCATCTTCGGAAACTGAGTGAGACCCTGTCTTAGAATAAAACCTCGTATCAAGAGTAAAAACTTAGAATAAAACTGGGTATAGGACAGCACTAGGGGTATAGTTCAGTGCGAGAAAGCATGTATTTCCACGTGCAACTAGAAAAGCTTTGGGGAGGTTTATTTTTATTTATGTATTTATTTTGGTTGACTTGTTTTTAAGGGAAGTTTAGTTTTTGTTTTTGGTGCCAAGCACCAAACCCAGGGCTTCCAGCTTGTGAGGCAAGTGTTCTACTGCTGAGCCAAACCCCAGCCCCTGCAACTGGGAAAGGTTGGGACTGCTTTTATTCTTCTGCCACTCTTACATGGAAGCCTGAGTCTCCAGGTAAATTCCTGCAGTTGACAACTGATTCAGGGGATTAAAACCACACAGTTTTAGATATGCTCCAGACCCAAGAAAGCCCTTCATTATCACCTCTGGCATTTACTCAGCTTTTGGAATCCACAACCTGTAGGTTATGGCTCAAATGCATAGAGGCATGTCCCACGTCTCAAAGGCGTTTGCATACTCAGCTTCCAAGCGGCAGCCTGCTATGGTATAAGGAAAGCATGCTATCTCTGACGTCTTATATTTCAATGTTCTTTACACCAAAACAACAAAATATTTAAGCAGTTAACATCTGCTCAGCGACCTAAGAGATGAAAGATTTCAGAAGGCATAGGCGGTGTGTTGACTGCGGAAAAAGTCAAATTACACAGCGGCCAGATTTCTGTGAGCCTGACCTATTGTGTCAAAAAAGGAGAGCCAACTGCCGGAAGATGTATGGGGGGAAAGCTGAAGCCGTAAACAATCTGAGAAGACTCAAACGAACAGATGGCAGCATGCAAATAAAGACAAGGAGGATTTTAAAAATAATAGTAATCCTAGCACATCCTTCGAGCAAAATGCAAAGCCCACATCACCACAGCAATCATGATCAGTCTTATTTTGATGTTTACAATTTCAGATGGTCACGGGGATGGAAAACGGGGAGAAGTGCTGGGAATGAAAAGACTTGGATAAAAGCATTAATGCAAAATGACCTTCTGTGCCGAGAAAACCAGGCAGCTGGGCCAACTACGCCCAGAAGTGCGTCCCTAGCTCTGCAGACACACATCCCAGCGGGCCACCACTCCTGGGGTTGCCACCCCCTGGAGCATCACCAGTTTGCTCCCGTAAGATATTTGGTGGAAACAACTTCCACATGCCCCAGGGGGAAACATCCGATCCCCACTAACTGAATAATCAAAATGCTGTTTGTTCCTGCAGGGCTAGGACAGACACAACGATGAACTTTTTCCCAGCCCAGGAATTAATTTTGTTCTTTTTAGCTGCAAACCAACTGGCGCCAAATGGAGGCAGTAGCTAGAGAAGGTAGGTAGATAGCGTGCCAAAAGCTGTGCCTAGACTCCTGTCCATTGATGGGCCAAGGTCTCCTATGAGTAGTAATAGCTTGTTATTGTTAAAATTAGTGCCAGCTTGTGGCCACTCCCCTAGGGCATTCCATCGCTACCTTTTCAGTGAAAGAAACATAAATCCAAGCACTCACGATAAAGAAAACCAGAGCAACAAATTCAAATAGCTTAAAAACTACAAGGTTCCTGGCTTCATTCGAGGGAACAGAAGTGCTGGGGTCAGGGACATCATGGGTCTGATTTTTCATTTTTACATTTCGTGGAGCCAAAACTATACTCATTCCACTTTGATCACACACACACACACACACACACACACACACACACACACACACAAAGATAAACTCTCAGTTTGAGAGAAAACTAGCAAGCTATGGAAGGCACTCAGTAGCTTTGCAGAAGCCGCGTTTCGCATGAAACCATCGCTCCACCGGGCCTGGGTGATGCCTGCATTATGAAGAAAGAGACCAGGCTAAGTGAGTGGTCCAGGCCTGTTCTGGTCCATGGGGACCAGAGCAGGAGGCCACCAGGGACCTGGGGGAGGGGAGGGATGGATTGGAGCAGCAGGGGGCAAACCTGGATCTGGATATGGCGTGGTCCAGAGCTTGCCTGGGTTTAGCTCTTAGCACTGTGGAAAAATGGGAGCCCTGAAATACACCCAATAACTTACAACCACTCAACCTGTCCCATATGTCATGTGTCACCCAAAATCTTTTATTTTTTTTTTTTAAAAAAAGCATCAAAAAAAAAAAAATTAGAGAAAGCATTCCTGAGGTTCTGACCCAGGTCCAGTTCCTTGGCAGGCAGGGTCAGGAGCTGGTGCGATGCGGCGTGGGTCACACGGGCCACCAGGGCAGCCTCAAGAGGCAATAAAAGCTGAGAAGCCTCCTGCGCTAGGCAGGGCCTGGGCCCGCAGCCCGGCGTTCTGCGCCCGTCACACACCGGAAATCAGACGCTGCGCCCAGCGCGCCGAGCTGGGTGCCACGGCAGTCCAAGGACAGCGGCGCCCTATCGGCGCCCAGGAGCCCAGGTCCTCGGACTCCGAATCCTGCTTATTACTAGGGAGACAACCTAAGCGAGTTCTCCTCTGTCCTTCCCTTAACCCTCTGCAACTCACCGACAATCCCAAAACGCGATTGAGACTCACGTGAACTTCTGAGTAGGGGATGTCCCTGCATAAGCGGCACCCTAATCAGCAACCCAACTCGCTTCCAGCTTGTACAACTGTCACTGATGGTGATAAATGACTATTAGAAATATATCAGGCCTGGGAACAGAGACTGCTAAACGCACCCCCAAAGTAGGCCTCTACCAGGGGCCCCAAGTAACTGCCTCATTTCATTCCTGAAATCACCAGCGATGTGGAGTCGAAGGCGCAACAAAGTGTCTCCAGAAGGCATCTTTGCAGAGGAGGGAACTTCTCGGGCTCCGTGGGAGAAGGCTTGCATTTAAAATCTAGGAAGCAAGTGATTCTAAGGAGCCAAGGCAGGAGCCAAGGCGAGGGCTGACTCTTGCTGCCTGCCCACAGAGAAAGCACGGATTCTGCCTCCCTGATACCTTCAGAGCTTGAAATCTGACAGTGTGGGGTGGGTTATACACAAGAGTACATGGGGAAGTCAGTCAAAATAATTGCCACATACTTCTTTCTTTTTTCATAAATAATTTAGCAACATTGGGACCACTGCTTGGACAATTATTTTTGACCAATATCTTATTTTGGCATCAGATTTTTTTTTTTTAATATTTTAGGGAAGGGTCTACAGGGTGTTCAGGGTCTCACCACTAGATCACTCATAGTGATCTGCCCGTTTACAGCCTCCCAAGAGCTGGGATTACAGGTGAGCGCCACAAAGCCCAGTCTCAGGTGCCTTCTCAGTGCACCCCGGGTATGAGGCTGGTATGGCAGTCCCAGGGATTGAACCCCCAGCCCCTGTATTTGCTTGTATGGGCTTTAATCTGTTGAGCTATTTGGCTGGCCCTGCTACATAAGATATCTTGACATAAGAAGAAAAAAAAAAAAAAAAGGATACAGATTTCTAATTCATTTTAACTAACAACTTCCTGCAAACCACACTTTTTTTTTTTTTTTTTTGTGGTACCGAGAATTGAACTCAGGACCCTGCACTTGCCAGGTAAGCACTTATTCTATTGAGCCATCTCCCTGGAACCAACACTAAATTTTTTTTTAGAAAAATCTGATTTCACATAGTTCATCTTATTGATGTCAAATTCCTGTAAGAAATTAATTACCTACCTATGGCTGAGATGAGCGACTTACTCAGATATGTCTTTAGCTAATATAGTATTTAAATCACAATGTAAAACCTGAATTTCAGGGGGAAAAATATCAACATGCCCCTTTCCCAAAATCAAAGGAACCAAAGAATTTTAGAGATGAAAGTGATTCTGAGACTGAGGAGCTAGCTTTCGATGCTTCAGTAAAGCTATTTGCAAAACCAAGGGCAAAGTAAATAGCTATAAAGGTTCTGCTCCACCACTCCATGACGTGCATATGTACAGGAAGTTGTAGCTTTGCATACCACCCGAGCCCAAAAGCAAAAAGGTATTTGTCCATGAAGGTCAGGAAGACCTCAGCAGGCACTTTGTTCTCCATGATGCTTCTTAATCTTAATTCTACAAGCTCTAACAAATTCAATATTGATGTTTTCAGCAAAATAACACGCGGTCTGCATTTTGTCATCAAGTTTAATTTTAATGGGAACCACTAGACTAAAACACTTTTTGTTCAACTGCAGGTTTCTAACACATAGGTGCCCAAGATGACTATGAAGACAAGTTCAAAGATGTGTACTTTGAACTTGAGGACAAGATGAGAGGAAGGGATGGAAGGCAACCACGCTCCTGGTCTACCAACCAGGAGCAGGCTGTCCGAGCACACTGGGGGACCGAGACTTCTACACCTAGAGAAAACAATGCTCAGCACTCCCTAAGTGCAGAGATGAGACGGAGGGGCGAAGCTGTTCTCTGTGCTCCACAGGATGTCTAAGGGGTGGATCACAGATTGCCCCACAGAGCTGAGGGTCAGCCCAGAGCAAGCACAATGATGGACAGTGGTCACCCTGACCCTGCTGGTACCTGTAAACTGCTGCTGAGAAAGGAACACTGGTTACACGATGTGCAGGACCTCCAGGGCAGAGCTCACTCTGTGGGCAAGCTTTGCTCCACCCAGGGTTGAACTCTAGGTTTTAAGTATTGTCTCTGTATCATCTAATTTATAACAGAAGCCTAAGACAATACCCAACCCACTTGGAACAAGACACCCGAAGGAAGATGCTATCTTTACCTGTGAATAAGTTTCTATTACCACAATCTATAAAGACTTACAATTTCTAAACTTTTGTCCATTTCAAATAAAGTACTTACAGAAATGATGTGACTTAGGTACAAAAAGGGAAAGAAAAAGCTTTCTATAATAAGTACTATAAGCAAATCAAAGGGTCACCTCACAAAGAAGGAATTCGCTACCGTCTCTGTCTTCTACATGGCTATGAACATTCTGTGCTTCACTACTGCAGTGATGGTAACGACACTGCTCACACTTAGCCAGTACAAGTTTCCACACGAGCACAGCAGACGGGTTAACCACCTCTGTGATGTACCAAACCAGACACACCAGAGCTCAAGCGACGAGGCTCACTGCACTGAATGCAATAGGGAAGTAGCTCATGAAAGCCCCAGACACGAGCTGGGCATAAAACAGCATGACGAAGAACAGCCTCAAGGATCAGGACGAAAGTAAGACTAGGTCAGCCAGAAGGGAAATGGGTCTTGCCAAGAAGAGCCTTTTCTAAAAGAGGTCAGTGAATGATGGCCCACAGGCCAATCCATCCCTCTGTTTTCTAAATAAAGTTTTATTAGAACACAGTCCCCAAACAATTGCTAAGATGTCATCTCAGGCTCCTTTCAAGAGGCAGAGTAAATATATCTGAGTCACGATACCAAAAATATTAGCATGTTGCTTAATTCATTCACAAAGCCTGCCACTCCTCCCTAGTCTACAGCAGCGTGTACCTACAACTCCAGTGATCTGTGACTTGGTAGCAGAGAAGAAATCATCTTTATTTTCAGTAGTCTCAGACCAGCTGTTGAATTTAACAGTTAGTATTCACTTCTAATATGAATGTAGGGGGAAAAAGCCACAGTGCTGACTGCGGTGCCTGAGAATTTGTCATTACCAGAAATCACTGTAGAGCTGCTGCAGGATGTCAAAATGCCAGAGGCACACACAGCAACCTTAATACATGAGAGTGGTGAGACCTGCTGGCCTGTTGGAAGAGCTTGTGAAGTATTAATAAAATGCTTATGTACTGTCAGTCACAAATTTTAATATTTTGACAAACTATCTCAATATAATTAGTTCTCTCTATAACCCTATGTACTCTGTATAAGAGAGTTTAAAATATTCACAGTAAGGGCCAGTGAGATAGCTCAGTGGCCTAAGCGCCTGCTTAGGCAAGCGCAGGGAACCAGGTTTGATCCCTGGTACTGCATGCCGCACTGCCCACGTCCCGAGGTATGTTGAGCCTGTCTCTGAGTCCTTGCATGTTCATGTACACCCTATAATCCTAGCACTGAGGAAGCTGTGGATTACTAAGAGTCTGAGCTGTGTAGTGAGACTCTTACCAAATACATAAAAAAATGAAAACTATAAGATTTACCATATATTTAGTAATCCAAGGCACCTGAACACCATCCCAATACCCAGGAACAAAATGTAAATCCCTGCCTGGATATTTAGGAGGTTCTTAGAGAGTCCATAGTGATACTGAAAATAATAGAATGATATAAATAAATCACTGTAAAGTGGGACAAGAATAGCAGTTGTAACACATTGTGGATTCTTTTTTAATTTTTTAATCATTCATTTATTTATTTATTTGGTACAGGGTCTCACTGCACAGCTCAGACTCATCATGATCCCCTATCTAGCCTCCCCAGTGCTGGCATTACTGGCATGTACCACCACACGTGATATCCATAGCCAGCACAGCACCACCTGGGGTTCCAGAGTTGACAGGACAGATGGTACTGGGGATTGAACCTGGATCCGTGTGCTTGCCAGGCAGGCACTTAGACCACTGAGCTACCTCCCCTGCCATCCATAGGCAGATCCTAAGGACACAGGCACCAAAATTCTGAACAGGAAGCTAGTGCCTTGGACATTCCATATTTGAAATGATCTCCTCTCTTTCTTGGCCCCCACCCAAGTTGGAGGTCTCCTCTACCCTGGGTTCCACTGTCAGGACAGAGGTGCACCTGGAGGCAGAAGACATAATCTGAAAACTCATCAGAGAACTTCCCTGGGTAAGGAGATGTATCACACAGGCCATCAGAGCCACCAAAGCCTAGCTACCATGGCAATTTCCTTAATAAGGGGAAAACACTTCACAGACCATCAAGCCAATAAATCGACCTTTTAGGAAGTTTCAAAGAACAAATTGCCTTTAACAATTCCTTGGGAAACATTGTGACATAATGGCCATCACACCAAAATTAAATGCTTTCAGAAAAAGCAAAAATAGTGAAGTTGAGAATAGGCAAAGGGAGACCTTGACAGGCCGGGGGTTGGGGTCAAGCCTGAGGAGTCCCCAGAAAGCCTTTCTCTAGCAGGTCAGGAGACACGGACTTCTGCGAAGTGGGACCATAATGACCACCTCAGAACACCAATGGACCAACCCAGCCACTGCAACCAAGCACAGGAAAGCCTTTCCAGCATGGATGGCACACTTCAGCAAAGATGTCCTTGCTGCATTCAGAAGCAAGGCAGAAAAGGGAGTAAGAGCACAAATTCAGTAATTTCTAGAATGTGGCTTAACAATCAATCAACAGAAAGGAAAAGCAAACAGCCGCGAGCAATCAAATACCACCATAATTTCTTCTGCACAAACCATCTGATTTTGAGAACAAAGATGTTCTTTCCTTCTCTTCCTCTGCTTTCTACACAAACAACACAGCTCTTGTTAGAGCAACTACTATAGAGGGTCCTTTAGCCTATATTATAAAGCACTTTCAAAGCAGCATATTAGAGCATAAGCTATTTTCCCCTTGGGGCCATAAGTTAAAAACTGCACCTGCTCCTCCACTTAGTAGCAAGCCATGGAAGATCAGGGTGGCAACTGAGAAAGAATTCCGGACACATCTGTTTTCCACTTTCCAGCACAGTTCTAGTGACCATGGCTTCCACTCTCACCAGAGGGCTTTAGTTCTTTTTTTTTTTTTTTTTTTTTTTGGTGGAACTGGGGATTGAACTCAGGCCCTTGAGCTTGCCAGGGAAGTGTTTATTCTACTGAGCCATCTCCCCGGCCCCATCGGAGGGCTTCACACCCATAATGTCAGTCTTTAGCATATACTAAATCTTTGTGATCTAATCAGTAGAATGATTATTTTGAAATATATTAGTCTCAAAAACTTGATAGACATATGTCATTGCTGGTATTTTTAAAAAAATCACAAGACATAAAAATAAAAACAGTTTAAAAGTAGGCTTTTTTCCCAGAATAAGATTCCTGCCTTTTCCTGACACTCTCAACAACAAATACCCTGTGATAGGGTGATTTCTTGTCTCTTTGGGGGTCTCTTCCTTACCTTGACCTCAGTAAGGAGCCTGGAGTTCCTATAATAATATTAACTAATATGTTGTTTGTTATTTTTCTTAAAGCCATCTAAAAATAAAAGTCTATAGTGAGTGACAAGTGGCTAATAAAAGACCTCACAAGACTCAATGTGCCAGGCCAGCCTACATAGCACAGCAATGTTTGGCTGTACCATGTGGACTCCATGCCATGGACTGAACCCCTGCTGTAATCTGTGTTCTTTTCTCACATTAAAAGCTTGAAATAAATAGAGAAAGAACGAAATGCAATTTTCAGAAGCTAAAATGAAGCACCCGTTGCCCAAGGTGAATCTCAATCTCTGGAGCACCACCAGGACAAAACATTACACATCACCTACTCTATTCCCTCAGATTATAGGGAAAATGTTCATTTATTTGTTTGAAATTCCAAAGCCTATGCTAAGAAAAAAGCCAGAGGAGCATATAATTTTAAGACTGTACTCATGAAGTTTGCTTAAGATAGAATTTATTTATAAATCTAATTGGAGGTTGCCATTTTGTTTTCATGGGGTGGTGGAAAGGCCAGATTGCAAAGAAGAAGGAATTCCAGGGTCCTTAGAGAAGTCAGGGTAAGGAAGAGACACAAGACGAGGACAGGAAGGGCAGGTGCGGATGCCCTGCCCGTGCTCCCCGCACGTGAGTGGTGCGCCAGTGTGTGCATGTCCCATAGAGGAAAGGATCATTATGGAACCCCAATGTATACTTAAGCCTTTTTTTCCAGGGTTCTTCTAAATTCCTCATTGTGTTAATATGCCTCTGGGTGTATATCCCCTGCATTCTAAGCATGGTCGGTATAAGCACCCCTGTGCTCGATTTGACGTGCAGTGCTTCACGTTTGTCATTTTATTTTCTCCCTGAAGGACATCTATTCAGCAAGTAGGCACTATCAGTGGACGCCAGGTCTGCGCCAGAAAAATAGAGCAAGACTGATACAAATTGTAGAGCTAATTTAACACCAAAAAATCTACGGTTACCAGAAACATGCAGCTAATGAAGGTCTAAGGATGTGGGAAGGACGTTTAATTAGCCTGAATTATCTGGATAATTACATTGATTTTTGCTAAAGTAAATTCATTCTTAATTGGTGAAGCTAATTATATAAATATATATCTCTTCTACCACGTTCTAGATTTTTCAAACCGAAGTGTGTTCGGTTTAATTTTCCTTGGAAAGTGCTAAACTGCACACCTCCCTTTCCATTCGTATAAGCAAACCCCTGGTGTGGCCATGACCTAAAAAAAGGCACGTATATCTCCTGAATTGTCCTCTCCCTAATTGCATCATTCTAAAAACAAAATCCACCAGAGGTTAATGTGCAGAACCTACACTTAATTCACAAACATGGCTTGGAAAAATGGTGAGCAGGTGCCGGTGAGAGGCAGAGCCGCAACAATTTCTGTAGCATTCTTGCATGTAATTAGCCTCTTTTTCCCCCCTTAGCTATTTATAAATGCATAAATATATCCACACTCTACGTAACAATGACAGACAGTGACAACATATTGATATACAGTGCCACTTCGTAGTTGGAAATGAATATTTCATTAGCTGAGCTATCTCTGCTGGGTTACGACCTTCAACTCTAAATTTAAATTCATCTGTTTTCAGGTGATTAAACTGTTCTTGAGCACACCACCGAAATTAAAGATGTAGAGGTACATTTTCAAGATAATTTTTAATTCCAAAATAGGTCAAGAACATGCACACTAAATTCTTGAGAAGAGTTGTATCTCATGACAGCCAACGGTTCATTTTGGTCATTAATGACGTTTGCTTCTCTACATGAAAATGCAGCGGCAGAAGAACAGAATGTGGCCACTGGGTGACATCATCAGGCTCCCAATGTCCTCAGAGGACCACAGGACACCAACTAGACTGACCCATACCTCACAGAAGCACAGACACGGCCCCACTTCCCATCCACGTGACCTCCTCCAAGAAGAAACTCTTGCATCCTTACAGGCCATCCGCCTGCTCTGAGGTTGAACACAAGCCTTTGTAGAATCAAGAGTTTGCACGTGCTATCATGCACGTGAAGAAATGACTATCTTAAAGGAGTGAAGAAGGGAAGGAGAACATCTGCTGACTGAAAGACACTTCCTCCCAGTGAGTGTGGCCTCGCTCCAGCCCAGGCCCCAGGCCTAGGTGAGGCCCTCCCGCCTCCTGCTGGGCAGGCTCGTGGGAGAGCGGCTCCTCTTTGCAACATCCTAGCAGTCTTCTAGCCCACTCCACACTGATGTAACTGCTTTTGACAATTCGTAGTATTGCTTCTCTGGGGGTTTCTCTTTCCCTTTCCGCTCCTTACAGCCCAGGGTTTCTTGGAGACGGTGCACTTTGTCCTTGAGTCATCTCGCTCAACCCAGATGCTGTCCTTAGCCAGTTTCTCTGCTTCCATGGGCCAATGGCCAGCCGGCCCCACGCATTGCCAAAGAGCCCAACAGCACCTTGCATATACCTTCTCTACTTTAAATCGAACCCTAACAAGGACGCTCTGCACCACAGTGCCTCATGGGAACTCAGTCCCATCTTCCACTGCTCCCAGCCCTCATGTGCCTCCTGCAGTCCAGGACCTGTCTGTGGCTCCCAGCACAAGCTGGAATGCCTCTTGCTCAGGGTTTGTGGGCTGCACAGAGCGTGGAACCTGCATCCCCTCACCCCACACCACCATGATGTCCATCTCAACCCTCACCACACACCATCCAACACCTCCCCACCCACGGGACTCCCCACCACTCCCACAATGTCCCCGTCCCCTGAGCAATACCTGGGGGGCAGACAGAGCTGAGCCTACTAGCAGCATGTTTCTCTGTTCCTGGAGGCATCATGGTGATGGTGTTACGTGAATTATCATCTCTGTCTCTTCCATCTCAACTACAAAGAACACTCATTAAGAGCTTCAGAACACAGAACAGTGTTTGGCACCAAGTAGATAATCAACCAATAAATATATTTTTGTAAGTGCATTACTAAGTGAAATCCACTCCACTCGGACCATTACTATCTTGGAAAACAGAGTGCCTGCTGGCTGGAACCTCAGCTTCAAGCGTCCCATCAGCAGGAAGGTTCTGGGAGGCCAACCAGGTTACTTATGCTGCTTAACGCTCTTCCCCTCCCATCTCCCAAGACCATCCTTCATCCACTAACAGCATCAACTGCTCCCCTCCTTAAAATACCAGTTTCAGGTTTATGGGCACTCTGATTTCATTGCACATTGAACTGCTCTGCACACATCACATGTTTAAATTAAAAATTGGCGAAAAGATACATTCAAGGGGCTGGGAAGATAGCTCAGTAGAATTAGTGCTTGCCTGGCAAGTGCAGTGTCCTGAGTTCCATCCCTACTACCCCCCAAAAGTAAAATAAATAAAAAAGGAGGAGGAGAAGGAGAGGGGAGAGGGGAGAGAGAAGGGAAGGGAAGGGAAGGGAAGGGAAGGGAAAGGAAGGGAAGGGAAGGGAAGAGGAAGGGAGGGGAGGGGAGGAGAGGGGAGGGGAAGGGAAGGAGAAAAGAAAAAAAGTTAAAAGTCTGTCTTTCTCACCAAGTCTTTGCGACAGCCGGCCT
>PVKA01036636.1:0-12411 GCA_004027165.1 Ctenomys sociabilis
AAAATGTATAGTTCTATGTTCACATGATTCAAATATCAAAAAGGAAGATTCTCCCACTAAATTGCCTTTGTATTATGAGAATTTGTATTTGTAAAAAATAGCAAAAATAGTGGAGCTTTTGAGGTTTTCTATATAAGGTATCATGTCATCTTCAAATAGTGATAATTTAATGTCTTCCTTTCCTATCCTTATTCCTTTATTTTTCTCTCTTGCCTATTTGTGCTTCCAGAAGCATATTGCTCCCTAACTCATTCCTGGAGGCAAGTATTACAGTGTTTCCAGAAGTATATTAAATAGATGTGGTGATAGCGTACATCCTTGTTTTGTTTTTTTTTCAAAAAACAGAAATATTTAATCTTTTTTCTCACACACTACAGCCTAATTTATCCTTGACAGTTTGATAATATATGTGTGCTCTCCAAACTTCTTCAGGATGTGTTTCACCATAGAAGAGAGCTGAAAAGCTAACCTGATTAGCAGCCACCCATTGTTTTCTGGTTAATCCTATGGTTTATTACTCCAAACTATTCTTTACCGTAATCCTGTGTGTGCATGTGTGTGTGTGTGTGTGTGTGTGTGTGTGTGTGTCTTATTTACTCTTCTCTTGTTGTTGGGATAAATACCCAACACCCAAAATGAAGGACGGAAACATTATTTAGCTCACTGTTACTGCAGGTTTCAGTCCATACTCAGCTGGCTCCAAGGCAGAATGGCACATGGCAGAGAGCACCAGTTCATGGCAGTGGAATAACAACAATGCAACAAAGAGCAATCGCCAAAGAAGTCTGTCTCTCTGTCTGTTATATTCCATTCAGGCTCTGTGCCCCAGGGTGGGGTGTAGTACTCACACCCATAATCCTAGCAGTACTAAGACTCATAATCCGGGCCTTAGGTCACAAATAATCCCAGTGGATCATGAGTTAATCACAAACTCTAGAAGTCCCCACCCCATGACTACATGAGGCTTTTCGAGGACAACTAGACACAAACCATAACAGTGTGTGTGCGCGAGCGCGTGCCTGCGTGCACGTGTGTACCTCACTGAGAATTGAACCTAGAACCCCATGCACACCAGGCAAACACCCTATCACTGAGCTGCACTCAGGCTACCATAATTTCGTTTTCCCAGGGAAAGTTATGGAGAAAGTACAGCTAAAAAGGAATCTTTCTTTTCTACCATCACTGTAAATGTTCAGTTTTGTCAATAGATCACAAATCCAAAAGAATTCCAAAACCAAATCTTCTGGTGTAGTCAATCTGTACCCGAGATTTCTCTTTCTCTTAGTGTCCTATGCCACTCTGAATTCTTTGAAGAATTCTCTATTGGTGTGATATAGCTCTGGGTATGAATGCTACCCGTCCAGGGCAGATAGCCTAGATAGAATATAAAGAAACAGAAAGAAACTGCTGTTGCCGGCGGGGCTTGGTGGCACATGCCTGTAATCCCAGCACTTGGGAGGCTGAGACAGGAGGATTGTTGTGAGTTCAAGACCAGCTTGAGCTACAAAGTGAGTTTAAGGCCATCCTGAACTGCACAGTGAGACCCTGTCTCAAAAAGACATTAAAAAAAAAGAAACTGCTGTTGCCCCACATCACGGATGACTTGCTGCCTTATGGCTACAATGAAGCTTTCTCTATGGTGCCCCTCTGCCATGCTATCCTGCCTTGGAACCAGCCAGCAATAGACTAAACCTCTACAAACTGTGAGCCTGTCTTAGTTACTCTTCTCTTGTTGCTGGGACAAATACCCAACACCCAAAATGAAGGAAGGAAACGTTTATTTAGCTCACAGTTACTTACAGTAGGTTTCAGTCCATATTCAGCTGGCTCCAAGGCAGAGAACAACCTTTCATGGTGGCAGCAAAGAGCAAGAGGCAAGGGAGAAGTAGCAGCAGCTCAAGCAGCTAACTTCTCTTTCCACCTTACATTATAATGCAAATTACCTGACCCAGGGCAAGTGCAGCATCCACACCCACAGTAATCAACCACAAACTCTAGAAGCTGCCAGATGATTGCAGGAGGCTTTAGGGGGACAACTAACTATACACAAGCCATAACATTCCACCCCTGGACCCCTAAAGAGTCATGCACCTCCTTTTATGCAAAAGTCATTCTAATCCATCTCTGAGAGTTGCCAAAGTCCCAAGTCTCCTCCAAGATCCAACTGTCAGCCCCTGTACAAATGAAAACTTAAACACTTGCAACATTCAAAGGCACAAATGAACACTGCCATTCCAAAGCGTTGGAACCAACACAAGTCCAAAATGCAGCAGGGCAAACATTAAGTCCTGCAGTTCCATGTGGGGCATCCAAAACAATCTGTGCTGAGTTGTGAGCTCCAAAGGCCTTACATGGCTCCACCCCCTACAGCACTCGTGGTGGTAGCTCCCATGGCATCTCTCATAAGCCAGTTTTGCTCCCTCCTTGCAGTTTCTCTTAGATGATTTACGCTCCTAGCTTTTCCAAACTTCTGGGGTTTCCACTGACTAGGCTTCTCACAGCTTCGCACTCTGCCCTTTGGGGGACACACTGCCTGGCCTCCCAGGCCTTCTTCTGAAATTGAGGAGGAAGCCTTCTTAACCTCAGAACTCATGCATTCTGAACCTGCCTAAAACCATCACCACGTGGATGATGCCAAGGTTTTCTGCCAGCTGGAGCAGTAGCTGGGCTTTCCTCTTTCTTTGCTGTAGGGGTCGAGTGCCTGGATCACTGAACACGCTGACCCTGATTTGGAGGAATAAATTCTCCATGCTGGCACATTCTGGAACCTGGGGCTCTGTGGCTTTCCCCTCAAGGCAAAGTCCCTGCCTTCACCTCCTGTGATGCCCTCAGGCCATCCTTTCTGTTCTTTTGTTCATTCTCCATAATGGAGATCCTCTTAGCTCCACCTTTGCAGTTCACAGCTTTATTGGAGCTTCCTTTCTGGCCAAACTCACAGCACTTTGGCCCATCCTGCTGGGCTCCTTGCTCTTCATTCTCAACATAAACCTGGCTAAAAGCCCCCAATAACAGTCATGCCACCGCCCAAATATTTGGCTGCTTTGAAATATCTTTTGAAAGACTGATCAGTCTTCCATGCTTAAACTCACTCTCAGGCAAAGTGTCTGGACACAAGCAAAACACAGACAGCTTTTCTGCTAAATCAAAATACAAATGATCCGGAGTCCAACAACCAATGCAGTCCTTCCCAGCAGAAACCTCCCCAGCCGGCTTTCCATCAGCTTTCTGGTCTTCTGAACTCTGACCAGAATCTCTCCTACAGAAGAGATGAAGCTGTTTCAGTGCTTCGCTTGTAGGCGACATCTCTGAACCTTTCCTATCTCTTCCCATAAGCCATTCCGAAAAGCTTGTAATCCACGTGGTCAGGTTTAGCCACAGCAATGACCCCACTCTTATGGTACCAAATTCTGTCTTAGTTACTCTTCTCTCATAGCTGGAACAAATACCCAACACCCAAAATGAAGGAAGAAAAGGCTTGTTTAGCTCACAGTTACTGGAGGTTTCAGTCCATATTCAGCTAGCTGGCTCCAAGGCAAGAGTGGCATATGGCTGAGAGAACAACCTTCCATGGTGGCAGCAAACAGCCAGTGTACATCCTTGTATTGTTCCTGATTTTGGAGTGAAGGTTTTCAGTTTTTGTTCATTTCAGTATGATGTTGGGTATTGTCATACATAGTTTTTATCAGGCTGAGGTAGGGACCATCTATTCTGAAAAAAATAGCAAAAATATTTACTGCATAAAAAATAAAAAAAAAATTATATTCAGTGTGGGAAGAGCAGAATAAAAATGATAACAGTATCTTAGAAGATAAGATGTTATCAAAGATGAACAACTAAAAGACAGCTTAAAAATATCAGGAGAACATGAAAAATAGATCCAACTTCTGCTAGGCAAGGCAAAGAAGACTGGTCTAAGATTAATTGGAACATGTGAAAAATCAAAAGACAGCAAAACTGGCATAAAAACTGTTTGCAGAAATCCCCAATATAGGAAAAATAATAACCATACAGATAAGTAAAGCAGACAGAAAACCAAATAAGAAAAAAAAAAAAAAAACTTCTCCAAGGAATATCACAGTCAAAGTCCTAAAAGTCAGAGGAAAGGACAAGATGTTAAAAGCTGTTAAAAGGCCCGCACACCTGTAATCTCTGCACTTCAGAGACTGGAAGGCAGATTGTTGCAAATTTGAGGCCAACAAAACAAAGAAACAAAAAGGCACACAAAAATAACCTACCCCTGGGGGGTAGGTACCTTCTTCCTGCCCCTGGGGTGAGTCAGCGGTCAAGTCTGGGCGTGGTGCAATCCCAGGGCTGCAGAAGCTGAAAACAGGAAGAGTCTGTGCTGTGTAGTGAGACTATACCAAACACACAAATGGAAAAAAAATCTGCTAATTCTTAAAAGCTCTTAGAGAAAAAGAATGAATCATTTATAAAAGTAAAGCCATTATAAGTATAGCAGATCTTGCAACACAAATTATAAGTGGAGGAGGAGGGCTTGAAATGAAAGATTTCAAGTCCTAAAGATAACAACTTCCAATCCCAAATTATATATCCTGCAAAACTTTTCTTCAAAATTGATGAAGAAATAAGCTATTTCCATCACAAAGAACACCTCAAACATTTCAGGATCACCAAGCAAACACTATAAAGGTTTTCAGTGATAAGGAGAAAGAGACAATGAATCCACCAATGCCAAAATGTCAAATAAAATGAATACACCTGTCAGAGTAATCAGCTAGAGGAAAATAACAGGAACAAGTTTATGCCTTTTAGTAACTCTCAACTCTGAATGCAAATGGCCTGAATTTCCTTATCAAAAGACACATATTGGCAGAATGGATCAGGAAGCAAACCCTCAGTGATATGCAGCATGCAAGAAATGTATTTAAGTTTAAAAAATGTACAGATTAAAAAAATCAAAGGAAAAGGGTTAGGGAGCTAGCTCAGCAGCTGCCTGGATCAAGCACAAGATCTTGAGCTTGATCCCTAGTACAAAAACAAAACAACAAAATAACAATAACGAAATAAAATAAAAAGAAAAACAATATGATATTCAATGTGAATGCAGAAAAAAGTGGAAATATCTAGGCTAATTTCAGACAAAGTTAATTTCAAGCTAAAACTGATCAGAAGAGACAAAGAAAGTCATTGCACCCTGGAACAATGCAACAAGAAGAAATAACAATTATAAACATACCAAATAGCATGCCCAACATCATGAAACAAGTATTAATGAACATAAAAAATCAGATAATTACCAATATAATTATAACAAGGGAACACAATACCTCCCTGTCTCAAGTAGACCAACTAGACAACAAAATCAACAAAGAAATATCAAAGTTAAACCAAACCCTCAAACAAAATAACTTAATAGATACCCAGAGATTATTCCATACAATAAAAACAGAATACATGTTTAATAGCACATTGTACTTTCTCCAAAATAGAGCACATATTAGCCCACAAAACATATTAACACATTTTCAGCAGCTTGAATTACTGGTGGTACAAGTGGATCTAATCCCTTTTTGAAAATCACTTTTTGGGCCGGGCGTGGTGGCACATGCCTGTAATCCTAGCACTCAGGAGGCTGAGGCAGGAGGATTGTTATGAGTTCGAGACCAGCCTGAGCTACAAAGTGAGCTTAAGGCCAGCCTGAACTGCATAGGGAGACCCTGTCTCAAAAAAAAAATAATCACTTTTTTGTTGTTGTTCTTTTCACTAATAAAATGAACAAAAAGTCTGTAAATGGACAAAATCAAGTTTGTTACTTGAATTTGAACAGGGAACAATCAAATTCAAATCAGAGCTGCCTACCGGTAAGACATACAAATTATGGCCCTGTCATGAATGTATTAAGCAAATGTAAAAGAACTGAAATTATCTCATATGTATTACTAGATCATAATGTAATTAACTAGACATAAATAGTAAAAGAAACTACGCAAACACATTGAAATTAAACAATACCCTCTTGAATAACCAATGGGTTACAAATGATATCAAGAAAGAAATAACGTATTTCCTAGAATCAAATGTTAGTATAAGTACAACATATCAGAACCTATTGGACACAAAGAAATCCTAAGAAAGAAGTTTATAACTGTGAATACTCACATCAGAAAAACAGGATAAACTCACAGGAAAAACTAGTGATGTACCTCAAGGTCCTAGAAAAGAAGAAAAATCCAAATTCAAAGTTCATAAAATGAAAATATATGTAAAATTCAGAGCAAAAAATCAATAAAATTGAGCTTAAAAATCAATACAACAAATCAAATTGAGCAGGTTGGTTCTTTAAAAAAATAAACAAAATGGACTAGCCAATCTTACAAAAAAGAGACCCAAATCAATGTCATTAGAAGTGTAAAAGGTGAGATCACAACAGATTCTGCTAAAATCCAGAAAATTATTGGCTACTAATTTAAGGACTTATATTCTAATAGAATAGAAATTTCAGAATAAATAGGTAGCTCCCTAGATGCATGTGAACTATCAAAGCTAAGCTAAGAAGATATGAAAATTCTGACTAATACAATATCAGTGTATAAAACTAAAGAAGTAATAAACCTACCAACCAAGAAAATCCAAGGTTTGTTGGATTAACTGTCAAAAAAGAAGCTCAGAGAAAAGTATAAAAGAAGCTCCAACTCTTAATGAAATTGAAAGGGAAAGAAAACTCCCAGTCATTCCTGGAAGCTAGTATTAGCATCATGCCAAAGCCAGAAAAATAATACAAGTGAACAAAGAGAACTATAGACCAATCTCATTGGAGAACATATGTGAAAAAATTTTAATAATAAGATGCTATCAAGTGGAATCTAACAAAATCATCAAAAAGATCATCCACCATGGTCAAGGATTTATTCCATGTGTTCAGTGATGGTTCAAGATACACAAATCAATAAATGTAATATACCACATGAACAGGATAAAATTCACATGATCATCTCAATAAGCACAATACAAGTCATTTGCAAAATGTAACAACCACCGGGCGTGGTGGCGCAGGCCTGTAATCCCAGCACTAGGGAGGCTGAGGCAGGAGGATTGTTGTGAGTTCGAGACCAGCCTGAGCTACAAAGTGAGCTTAAGGCCAGTCTGAACTGCATAGTGAGACCCTGTCTCAAAAAGACAAAAAAAAAAAAAAAAAAAGTAACAACCATTCGGGATAAAAAAATTTGAAGAAAATAGGTATAGAAGTGCTCTATCTCAATCTGATTAAAAAAGTATGACAGCCCAACTGCCCACATCATATTAAATGGGGAGAAGCTGAAAGTTTTCCCTCTAAAATGTAGAACAATACAAAAGTGTCTGGTATCACCACTCCCATATTTGAGATGTTGTGTTTTTCTACATGGAATGCCCAAAAAATTTCACCAAGTAATTCCTAGAATTAATAACCAAATTCAGTAGCATAGAAAGGTACAAATTCCAACACTCGTAAATCAATAGTTCTTGTAGAAATACTACTAAGCTCACAAAAAAAAATAGTTAGGGGAATAATACCTTTCACAAGAGCATCAAGAAACATGAAATATTTACAAACACCTAACCAGGGAAGTGAAAAACCTATACACTGAAAATTATAGTATTCTGAAAAAGGAGGTCAAAGGGGACACCAGAACATGGAAAGATGTCCCCTGGATGGGCAGAACAGTACAAAATTAAGAATGTTTACCTGTGTGTACCAAACTCCCATGGGGAATGTAATAATTCTGTACTGCAATAGTCAAAAATGTCATACTTCCAAAAACAATACATAGATCTCACATATCCCAATCAAAATATCAATAGCACGCCTCAAAGGATCTTTAAAAACAATCCTAAATTTCATTTGGAACTAGAAGAGACCTAGAATAGCAAAAGCAATCCTGGGCAACAAGAAATTAAAATGAATCAAAGAAATAACATTAAAATGGAAACATTTAATCTGCTAGAAGACAAAATAGATAAAACTAAAGATATAGGTATAGGCAAAGACATTCTGAACAGAACACCAGCTGCACAAGAAATAGTACCAAGAATCCACAAATGGGATCTTATCTAACTAAAAGCTTCTGCATACTGAAAGAAACAACAAACACAGAAAAGAGAAAATCTTTTAGATGGGAAAAAATTTTTGCCAGATATTCCTCAGACAAAGAACTAAAATCTAGAACTCAAAAAATTAGATACCCCTATAGGCCGAGGAGTTAGCTCAGCCGTCTAAGTGCTTGTCTGGCAAATGCAAGGACCCGGGTTCCATCCCTGGTACCTCATGCCATGGCACTGTGTCAGCTACCAAAAGCAGGTGTGGTGGCACACCCTTGTAATGCCAGTTCTAGGGAGGCTGAGACATTACAATTCCAAGCTGTATAGCAAGACCCCATATCAAATAAATAATTTAAAAAATAAAAAAATTAGCCGGGCGTGGTGGCGCATGCCTATAATCCCAGCACTCGGGAGGCTGAGACAGGAGGATTGTTGTGAGTTCGAGACCAGCCTGAGCTACAAAGTGAGCTCGAGGCCAGCCTGAACAGCATAGTGAGACCCTGTCTCAAAAAGACAAAAAAAAAAAAAAAATTAGATCCCCCAAATTAAAAGATACAGTCAAAAAATGGGCAACTGAGATGAATAAACACTTATCAATGTAAGAATAAATGGCTTATAAATACATGAATAAATGTTCAACATTGCTGGCCATTCAAAAAACACAAATTAAAGCAACACCGAGATTCCATTAGTCTCTAGAAACAATAGCTATCTTCAACAAGCCAAATAATAATTATTCATGTTTTGTATATTTTTGTTTTGCTCAGATAACTATTTATTAATGTCTTCTAAAGGCTACCTGATTGTTTTGTGCCTTATTTCTATTATCTGTTTAGTTATGTCTTTTTTGCTCCTATTATGCACCTCTTTGAGCTGTTTTTTTGAAGTTCTCTGTTATGTTTTCTAGTAGTATGTGTTTCTTATTATCCCTTGGATGTCCTTTGTATTGGCTTTGGGAGAATGGGGAGTTTATGGAGGTATTTTATTGCCTTGTCTTCTCATATTTGTTGTTTTTGCTGAGGTTTTGAGTCACTTGCAATGGAAACACTTTATTGTTAGTATGGATATCTCTTTAGTCTGATTTTCAGTGATGTACTTGGGTATGACTAATTATACTCCTTTGCCTCTGCCCCAAGACCCAACAACTTCTCTTAGTTTGAGAAGGGAGAATGCAATACAATTTGCCCAGGGTCTAGTTATCTGGGAATGGACACCAATATTAATGTTATAAAGGTAATCAGGGTGTTTTCATATAGAAAATGCTAATCCATAGCAATAAACATGTGATTCTGGCAATATGAATCAAATCTACTAAAATAGAAATAACCAAGATAAATTAAATATTAACATATTATATAGAGACAGGGCATGGTGGTGTGCGCCTGTAGTCTCAGCTCTTGGGAGGCTGTAAACAGGCAGATCGCTATGAGTATGATCTAATAGTGAGACCCTGAACACCCTGTAGCCCCTTCCTTAAAATACAAAAAAAAAAAAACCCATATCATAAAATCTAATAATGTACTACCCCTCGCCATAGAAAACTCTAATTATAGTATAAACACTAAGACAAACTCAGATATTAACACAGATAATATGTATTGAATACAATGGTTATATTGTCACTAATAGCAGAAAAAAATTCAGTAACATTAGCTATCTGAAGATTAATGATGCTTAATAATTACACTGTTAAAGATATAGGGGGTTGAGAATGAGAGAATGCAAGAAGAAAAATTTGAAAACTTGAACTGTAGGCAATGAGAAGGTCAGAAAGAAATTAGACAAAGGATCTTTAAAAGGCCAGTTAGGCACAGACAATGGAAAAAAAAACCTCAGAAATAGAACATAAAAGAAAAAGGAAAAAAGAGAAATAATATGGAGAATAAGAATAAGAAAAAAATAAGGGAAAAAATTAAAAGACAAAAAGAAAGGAAAAGAGAAAATAAAAAAAACAAGAAAAAAAGAATTAGTTCAGATAGTGATACAGGTAGTTTCTCTTTGTTCATTGAAAATAAATATTTTACTAATATTTTTTGGACAAGATATCTCACCTGTATCTTGTACTTTAAATAATGACTACTATGAAGACAACAACACACAATGTATTCATTATTGCAACTCTCCTACTAGCCTACTTCGAAATTCTGTTTTATTTTTCTGTTTAAAAGAAAAGAAAAAAAGAAAGAAATAAAACCTTGCAAGGAAGAAGCACAAAGGAAAATCTTCCTAACCCTAATAAGCCAGTGAAGAAGAAAGAGAAAAAGAAAAAGTCCAAAAATTTTTTTTCTGGATATTTAAATGAGTGTTTTCCTTCTAGGACCAACTACTTTGTAATAAAGTCTTACTTCTCCCTGCCTATACTTAAGGTCTGTGGCTTTTCGACATTACCTCTTTAATCTTTTCCAGAGGTTGCTCTGTTCTTTTAGTCTATCCAGCTGAGACATGTCCCCATCCATGCTGGTAGATAAGTACGGCAATCAGACCCTAGATCTGTGCTAGAGGCAAATAGTAGTGTGAGAGCTCACATTTTCAACTTGGAAACTTTCAAACCCATAGTAACTGAAGCTGGGCCTGACCTCTGGCCATGGAGAAGAGGGGCTATGTCCTTCCCAGCCCAAACCCCCAACCCTGCAGGGGATCTCTTTTCATCCTGCTCCCTGTTTATGACAGCTGCATTCCATGGCTATTTCTCTTATCCAGTCACTGTGGGAGGGTAATGATGGAAACCTTGCAGTTGTTCTGAGTCCCAGATTCAAACATTTAACTCTGTCCTGAAATGGTGCCAACAACTTTCACTCTCTCCAGGGATATGGGAGGTGCCTCTTTTGGGATTCTTCTATAGCTTTTGCCTGTGAAATGTCTTCCATTAGAACAAAATCCTGTACTGTCCCCATAGATCACAATAGACAACCTGATCTATTGCTGTTTCTCCCTGGAGCCCTAGAATTTATCTTGCTTCAGCAGAATCAAGTCAGGAGAAAGTCCAGATTGTTTTGTTCTTTTTTCTGTGTTGTGCTCTATCTCTTCAACTTCTTGTAGCTTTTAATTTTCCTGCCAGTCCCTTCCTGATCTTCCTGATTTCCAAGGACTTCTCTCTCTCTCTCTCTCTCTCTCTCTCTCTCTCTCTCTCTCTCTCTCTGTATGTCTCTGTCTCTGTCTCTCTCCTCTCCCCTCCCTCCCTCCCTCTTTCCATCTATCTCCTTCACTCTTTCTCTTCTTCCTCAAGTTGTTGTTTTCCCATGTTTGGTTTCCAAATCTCACAGAGACTGAATTGATGCCACTGACCACCATTCTGCTAAGAAAAAGGTGATTTTCTCCAGGCATGGTGGCACATGCCTGTAATCTCAGCGTTCGAGAGGCAGAGGCAGGAGGAGCTTCATGAATTCAGGGCCAGACCAATCTGTAGAGCAAGATCCTGTCTAAAAAAAAGCAAACACAGAAATAAGTCATTTTCTTTATGCATTCAGCTCTTATAGGGCACTTCCAAGATTTAGGTGTTATGAATTATATTGCTATAAATATGGATGTGTGCATGTATCACTAAAATATGATGTCCAATGCTTTCAGGAAGACACACTAGGGAAATATCTGGATCAAATGGAATTTCTGGTTTTAACTTTGAGGAATCTCCATACTGATTTCTATAGTGGTTGCACTAGTTACACTTCCACCACCAGTGTAGAAGGCTACCTTACAAACCAGAAACTTCACAAGAATGTTTCATTATTTGACTTCTTTTTTCTTCTTTTTCTGTATTTTAGGGAAGGGTCTATAGGGTGTTCAGGGTCTCACTACTAGATCGAACTTGTAGTGATCCTCCTGCTTACAGTCTCCCAGTGTGCTTACAGGCACATACTGCCATGCCCAGTCTCAATCACTGTTTCAGTGCGCCCCAGGGACTGGGCCAGCATGGCAGGGATCGAACTCCTGACTCCTGCGCCTGCTTGCTTTAATCCGCTGAGCTATTTGGCCAGTCCTTTATTTGACTTCTTGCTGATAACTATTCTTTCTAACTGAGATGGACTATCGGTGTTATTTGTATTTCTCTAATGGCCAATGATGTTAAGTATTTCTGCATGCATTTATTGGCCACTTGTACTTTTTCTGCTTAGAAGTGTCTATGCATTTCAGTTGCCTAGTTTTTTGATTTGGTCTTTTATATGGGGGGACCTAGTTTTTTGAGATCTTTATGTTTTCTAGATAGTAGTCCAAGGAATAGCAAGCAATTGTTCTTCATTTTGTAGGTTGCCTCTGCATTGTTTTGGTTTTCCCTTTGTGATACAGAAACTTTTTAATTTGAGAAGACCCCATTTGTTTACTTCAGTGCTATTTTCAGAAAGTGTTTGCTTTTGTCTGTATTTCAATTTTACTTAT
>PVKA01036637.1:0-21410 GCA_004027165.1 Ctenomys sociabilis
ATATAAACTATAATTATATTATATTCCTGGCTTCTATTGGTTCACTGAAAGAAACAATAAGTGATTCTGAGCAACTTCTTTGAAGAGAACAACATTAAAATATTATAACAATTGTTACTTTCCTATCATCTTGTTTTGAAATTCTGTACCATCTTTATTGTTTTTTATTATCTTTAAAATAAAAAAGTAAAAAAAAAAGTATTTTGGTATGCTTTACAGTTTCCTGTTTTCTATACCATCTAGTTATTTTTGAGTAAATACTTGTCATTAACTAGAAAGTTACTGGTTTTAAAATCTTTTCTATTTTAAGAGAATAAAAAACGATAAAAATGGTACAGAATTTCAAAAAAGGTAAGAAATTAACAATGGTTAGTATATTGCATATTATTATCTTCTAAGTAGTTGCGTACATTACCAGATAGAGGCATGCAAAATTGATTGCCCAATAGTGTTTATGTTTTAATATTTATATCTTTGATGAATTTTGAGTGTAGTGCACAGTGACAGACAAGGGTCCAGGTTTAGTCTTTGCCAAGTGGAAACCCAATTTTCCAATACCATGAAAAAGCTTATCTTTCTTCCTGTGAATATTTGGTCTCTTTGTCAAAGATGAAGTAATGGAGTATGTTTTGGGCTTTTTCTGCACCTTCTGATCTGTTCTGGTGATCCTCACGTCTGTTTTCTTTGCTTTATTTTGTTTTTTTGCCCTGTGCAATGCTGTTTCAATCTTCTCATCCCTCTCAGAGGTCTTTGGTGCAGGCTCCCTTCCACCTTTAATGACACGTGCTATTCCTTCACCCTGCTAAACCTACTGCTGTTCTTGCTTGTCAGAACTTCTGGGGTTATATTGGCCTCCACCATGCAACACTGTCCGATTAAGAAATCCGGTGCCTCCTGCACGTATTGACTCTCCCTTGTTATTTCATATAATGTATTCATAGGTTTCAAAAATTCAAATGTGGGAATTTTCAGAAAGCTATCATTATTCTTACCACAAACATAACTTTTCTGTGTTGCCTACTGACTCACCAAGGATTTACTGCGTTCTTTATACTGAGAACTCAAATGTTTCCCAGCTCTGTAAGTTTTTAGAATAATTCTTATACAAACTCCGGACTCCAATTTTGCTTTCCTTTTACCTTACCAACAAATAACAAACTTGAGGAATTATCTGTGGACACTTAGAGCTCCTTCCATTCTGCTATTCTTCCAGAGAAGTACCAGCCACAGCAAACAGCGACTCCTTCCTCAGCTCTACGTATTCAGCTAAATCACTGAGCCCTACCTGGTTGTCCCCCTTGCACTGAAACTTGAAAGTCACCTCAGACATGAACCCAGATGTTCTGGGGATCACCTTGCTACTTTCCTGATCACACAGCAGTCCCGGACCCACAATGCCTGTATCCTGTGGCTGACACTCAGTTCATTTTATAGTTGTTTACTTAGTCAGTTTAGAAGAGCAAATGTGGTGCCAGTTATGCCAACTTCACTGCAGTGTCAGCTATGCCTACTTCATTTTGACTACCCTGATGTCAAAAGTACATGTGATGCTCTCAGCCTATGGACTCAGCAGGAAGCCAGATTGTAATCAATGCAGTTTTTACAGATTCTGTTTTCTGATTGCTTTTTAAGTACTTGCTCACATGTATGCACAGCCTTTGCCACTTTAGGTACATCATTTGTATAACACCCTTGTAAACCCACGAAAACACTGACTAAGAGATCAGCATTTTCCACGTACCACGGGAAATACATGTGTGTACACACTGGTGTGTGGCATGTGCTACTGCATGTGGATGAACTTATGACCGTTACATAAGAAATTTGCAAACTCAAGATAATTAAATTGAAGAAGTGATGTGCAAAACTGCATCATCCGCCTTCCAATTTTTGAAAAAGATATTATGCAAATTTAAATTAAGCTAATTCTACATGACAAAAATCAGTTGTGAGATATAGGCAATTTCTGGCATTCTAACTATGACTTACCAACATGAAATAATCAACAATAGCTTAAATTCCATAGTCAGAAATAAGAATAGACAGGAACTAAATGTTTATGGAAAAGTCGGGAGAGAAAGAGTGTACAGTGTATACAGAAATGTACACCTGTATTGTTCTATTTCTCTAGAAATCATGAATGATAAACTGATTTGTCCTTGTAGAATCTTCTTGATAGCGATCTCTGCTGAGACTCACCACCATTGTATTCATCATGAAGATGCTTTTCTGGGGTTAGTTATATTCCCCAGTTTACAGGTTTGTCTACATCATCGTCTGGCTCATGCCAGGTGGGTCTACATTACTTTCACTTTTCTTTAGAATCATTCAGGTGTTTGGGTTCTTCCTATTGATAGGGTGAGAGAGCCTTCTTTTTGTAACTCCATTTCAAAAGAAGTCACTTAAATTCACTTACACTGTAGATGAACTCCCTCCCGCCCGCCCTTCCTCCCTCCCTACCCCTTCTCTCCTCCCCTCTCCCTCCCTCCCATGGAGCTGATCATAAACCCACTAAGAGAAAAACAAGGTCATAAAAACAGGAACAAATACAGCAACTATGGAGGTAGGGTAAACATTAAAACAGAATGGCCAGCATAAGGTCAATGGTGCCTGGGAAATACAAACCGTGTGACAATTATGTGAATTCTGTGCAGGCCCACCTGAGCAGCTCTTCTTGAATGAAGAACAATCATCTCTATCTTGGTTGCGCCTCACTCACCCTATGTTCAAGTATTGATAGATACAGAGCTGGGTAGGATTTTTCCTTGCCTCTTCAGTTGGCTTCAAGCAATCCTTGCTGGTCTAGCTGAGTTCTGGTGCTAGTCTTTGAGGATAGCATGTGTGTTTCCCCAATAAGCTCCACCTTCTGTTCTTTAATATGAGCTGGGTTGAGATAGGAGGTGCAGCCAGTGCTCCATGCTGTTGTCTGGGATCGAGCCTTGAGATAGAGGTTATGACTTCCTGGGGCTTGAAAGATTACACATCAGAGCTGAAACACAGATCCCAAAACATTAGATCCTCAGTTGTGTAATGCAGATTACTCTCTGCGTATCCTCCTCTCCACATACAGCAGAGGCAAATGCAGGCCTCTTACTCATCCCAGTTCATGTCACCATGTACTTCCCACCACTCTTTCAGCCATTCACCCTCAAGCCACTCTCCTCTTCACAAATGAATAAAACCTGTGTTCTGCTTTGACTGAGGGCCTTTGCTCCAGATACCCACCTACATGGCTACACTTTGGACCACTTAGCTCCCCATAATTAGAAATGTGATTCAGTGTACACTCACCATGGGTTGCACTGGAAGGGGAAGATTGGGATTAATTTGATGGGATTCCAATAATTTATCCTTGGCATTACAAATATAAGTTTCTGGGATAAGACAAGGCTAGAAAGGGCTCTCTATAGCATTGTTGTAAAATTCTCGAGAATGAAGTAATTTTGGTAATGTGGTTACTATGGAAACCTGAAAAATATATAAGCTGGAGATTGATGGGTTTGCACGCATGCAGCAGTCCACTGGGTCATCATGGTGGTGAGTCTGCTCAGAGCGGGGAGAGAGAAACCACTCCAAGCGTGACTTCGGTCTTCTTTCCTTGGTTAACTATATACCTCTTTGGATTTTCACATGGGCCAAGCCTTTCCAAAGTCAACACCTGTTAAGACACTGTACTTCCCATGCAAACCTCACCCCCAGCCCAGCTCAATAAATTCTTTTTCAACCTGTTTTTCCCCACAAGACCTTGCTTCTCCTCAATGTCTCTCCTTCTTCAAGCAATAAAGGATTTCTTTAATTTTCTCCTCTCTCTGTCTCTCTGTCTCTTTCTCTGTCTGTCTATCTGTCTGTTCATCCATCCATCAGTCCATTTATGTCTCTCTCTCTCTGTCTCTCTGTATTTGGTACAGGGTCTCACTATATAGCTCAGACTCACAGTGATCCTCCTATTTTCACCCTTCCCAGCTCTGGGAATTCAGGGTGTAGAGGCATTCACCACCATGCCTCATTTCAGTGGCCAGCTCAGTGCATCCTGGGAAGGGGCTGGTGCAGCATGTGGTGCTGGAGATAGAATTCCACTACTCTTTCATGCCAAAGGAAAGAACCTTACAGAGGTAATGTTCTGAAGTATCAGCCTGATCCCAAAATTTATCCTGATCAGGTAGTTTTCTTGAGTACATGTGTGTTTTCAAATTTACTCTTTTTAAAAGGCTAACATTCACGCCTTTTTGCAGCACTGTTAATAGTTATGCCTTCAACAATGTTTTATCCCTCTGTCATATTACATTTGGACCTCTTGGGATGAGAATTTCATCCTATCAATTTTCAGAGTGCACAATTTAGATTGCAATGGTATCCTATGGTTTATATATCTGTTTACTGTTCTGAGTATTGAATTCAGGGCTTTTGCATTAAGCTGAATCTCCAGTGTCTTTTATTTTTATTCTGAGACACAATTTCAGTAGTCTCTAACTTGCCCAGGGCTTGGACCAGGGATCTCATTCAGCCTCCTAAGGTGGTGAGCAGACAGGCGTGTCCCGCCATGCCTCATGACTGCCTCATGCCAGTGGTCTGTATTCCCTTTGCACTATGAAGTTGAAGTTTGAGCTACTTCTTAGATATCAATATTCATTTTCTAAGAAGAGAATTTTCTCCTCTTTGAGAGAAGAATTTGTTTCTTTTGAGAGTACAGGAGGAAACAGGGTGAGCAATGGAAAGATAGATCTGAGTACAAATCAAAGTAGAAGTATTTGAAAAAAATAAATAAACCCCAGTCTGCTGTCTCTGAGCTGTGACTGCCATGATGGTATCTGTATCAAGATGCCCTTTCTCCTGCTGCCTCTAATTTATTTTCTTAGCCACCTCATTTTCAGGCCTTATTGTCTGGCTCCTGGTCATTAAGCTCTCTCTCTGCAGTGACAAGAATGTTACCCATGTAAGAGGTGGCTGGGTTTCCACCTTGAGAGAAGGCTGTGCTGCTGGCCATGCCCTGAGCCTATTCTCCAATTCCCATTCATAGGGCAACCAAGTTCCTGCTTGAGTCTTTATCACCACACCCTCATGGAATTCCTTCCATTTAAACCCGGAGACAGTACAGAAGTCTCCTGAGATTGGAGCCCCCAGGATTCCTTCCTCCTCCCATGGCATTTCACACTTAGCCCTCATGACCATCAAAGCATCACCTTCTTGGTGAACCCTGTGTTTCTTCTGCTTCAGATAAGCGAGTTCCCTGGGGGAAACCTGCACTGACTGTGTCCCTGGGCGGCAGTGGAGGCTGTCCCCACCACTGACTCTCTTCCCCTTTGACATTCAGGGAATGTTGTCCCACCTTTATTTTTGGAGCATATTTGTGTGGCTATGGAATTTTTACTTCACAAGATTTATTTGTCTCTCAGTGACAGGAATTCATCATCCTGCTGCTTTCTGGGTTCCCTCCTTTCCTGGGCAGAGTTTGCTGTCAAATGAGGGATGTTTCTTTTGCTCTTGACTTGTTTACTTTATGTAGGTTTCAAGAGTCTCCATACATCTTTTGTTTTCAGCTGTTGACTCCAAGAGGCAGGTTGATCCCCTCTTGGACAATGTCATATTTATTTTCCTGCTTTTATTGTTTCACTTGCTTTCTGCCCATTACTCAATTTGCTCTATTTCTTTCTCTTTTTTTTTTGGCAGAACTGGGGATTGAACTCAGGCCCTTGCACTTTCCAGGGAAGCGCTTATTCCACTGAGCCATCTCTCTGACCCCAAAAAATTGTGGTTTTAATGTCATCATTTTAAGTCCAACATTAACTCACCTAGGAAAAATTCCTAACATAATTTTCCAACTCTCGCTTTTTCTCTCTTTCTTTCTTTTTTTCTTTCTTTCTTTCTTTCTTTCTTTCTTTCTTTCTTTCTTTCTTTCTTTCTTTCTTTCTTTCTTTCTGTCTATCTTTTTTTCTTCCTTTTTTCTCTTTCATTGGAATTTCAAGTACTATTGTAATGACTCTGGATTCCTGTTGTACCCTGGAATTCATGCATATTCCTACTCTGTGCATTCTGTCTCCACAGCAGTGTGTGCTGTGGAGTGCAATTCTTATTTTTGTCTTCCTAGGGTTCACATCATATCTCCACAGCAGAGTGTCCAACCTGTGCCTCTTCTGATGACTTCTGCAAACACCCTGTCCCAGTGAGACTTGTACCTTCTGTGGACATGCCTGTGCATGACTCAGAGAGCATCAGCTCCACCTTTGCCTCCTCACAGGAACCATTCTTCAGGTTCAACAGCCTAATGTTTTCAACCTGGAGTCTCCCAGGTCTCTCTTCACTGGAACCACAGCTTTATATGAGGACAAATGTCCAGACTAGCAGGTTAATAGCAAACAGATAAGTGCCCTCTGTTCTGAACCATTCCCTGACTTCTCTTTCAAAGCTCTGGCTAGACTGGTGGTTTATTATCTGTCCCTACCAGAATCACTACTTCAAACTGCGCAGAATACTGCCTATACTATCAGTGGCTGGGATGGCTGCTGTGTACTAAGGCTGGGGATGGTTCTACTTTTCCAAGCCAGTTAGCACCCCCCAGAGACAGAGGCCTTGCATTCCACCTCTCTTAATTTTTGCCTTATTTTATTTTTGGACAGTGTTTTGCTTTGTAGCTCAGGCTGGCCTCCAACTCCTGGTGATCCTCTTGCCTCAGCCTCCTAAGTGCTGGAGTCACAGTCATGTGCCCCCTTGTCAGGCCATTCCATTCCTCCCTTGAGAGGCATCCATACTCAGAAACCCTGGTTGGGTGGAGGCAACCTCATGCAAAATATCCACAGGCTCAAGATTTTCACCCAGATTTGAATCATTTTCCCTATAAAAATGCTTACCAACTTCTGTATCAAATTGTATGCTCTTAAAATTAACCTTAAATTTATTTTTAATTTTATCATTGATTTGTGAGGAGAAAATTTTCTGAGCTACTTGTGCCAGAATTAACCTCTATTCTGGAAAACTTGACTCCACTAGTATTTAAATTGTATTAAATTAAGTCTGCCTTCTTAATTCTCTGCATTAAATATGCTCGAGAATGCAGGTGATCGTACATGCCCTGATGATTTTCAAAGAGCAAGAGCAACTTATCTCTGAATGCATCTTTTCAGCATTTATAACTAAAACAAAAACTTAGATCCTGCCAAGCCTGAAAGCCTTCCAAAGCACCACTTAGCGTCCTCTGTCAATGCCTGCTTGGCTTTCACAAAGACCAACTGAGATATAACAGGACTGCTGAGGTGATTTGCTTTAATCTTCCCTTGCCCCATTTTGAAGTCCAAGAAAGCTCCTTTAAAGCCCTTTTACATTCCTGAGTGGAGATCATCTGATTAGCAAAAGCCGTGCAGAGAGCCACAGCGCTGTCTGGAAGTGGCCAGGGCGTCTGCAGAGCCCTACAAGCGCCATCATTTTCGCTGGATGCCAAGTCCACGTGTGTACCGAAAGGGCTGCAAAAGCTTGCCACAGACAAGTACGCGTTTTTGAATTTTGACTGCTAATCTCTGGTCTCTATTCAAGATACTAAGTCACTTAGACATACTTTGAAATTAAATTTCTAAGGAGATACTTAATGTGCTAAAATGGGGACATTAGCTAATTCAGTTGAAACGTTTCAGAAAAGCATATATTCACTCTAGGAAAAACATCATACAATAGGCTTGAAACAGTAGCTTCTTATCTTTCTTTGGAATTTCAGATCTTCAGACATCATCTATTTGCATGTAACTTTAGGACTGAATTCACCTGTTGGAATTAGTAGGAAACCATCAATACATCCCCAGGTCAAAACAGAAAATATTCTGTACCACAGAGTGCTAAACCCTCAGTGGGAACAAGTGTTTGGAGCGTTGTCTTTTGTGTCGCTCAATTCAGGATTCTACAAGCGTTGCTGAGAAAATATTTGTTAGAGTTGGGTCTTAAATTCTCTCAGAAGCTCATATGTCCAAGGCTGGGTTCCCAGGGTGTCAAAGTTCAGAGGTTCAGTCTTTAAGGTGTTACTGAATTGGGTGGCTCTGACCTGCTGCAAGGGTTCATCTACTTAGGGATTTGCAGCTGAGTGGCTTCAGCAATGGGGCTCTGTTACAACAGCAAGCTCTCCTTCCACTTCCTAACTCAGGAGGCAAGCAGCTTCAACGTCCAGATGCTTCTGCCTGAATGCTCTTGCTCAAGCTCAAAATGCAACCAGACCATGCAATCACCAACTAAACCCCAGGCCACCAGTAGCCAAGACAAAGCTGTCCTTTATTTTTTTTTTCTCAATTGCTTTTCTTAGGTATTTTGTCAGAGTTGTGGAGAACTTATTCAAC
Source organism: Ctenomys sociabilis (assembly GCA_004027165.1). Classification (NCBI taxonomy): domain Eukaryota; kingdom Metazoa; phylum Chordata; class Mammalia; order Rodentia; family Ctenomyidae; genus Ctenomys; species Ctenomys sociabilis. The sequence continues at coordinate 8,313 of PVKA01036637.1, forward strand.
ATCTTAGATTCAAAACCTAGAAAATAATTTCTCAGGTTATTTATAATTATATATTTAAAAGAGCAGAATATATAAATTCAGTTAAGATAATCCCCAATAAAATTATAATTTCTACCTTTCAAAGTTGATGGAAGTGCTATCTTTTCAAAAACACTTCTTATCTGAAAATCATTTCAAGGGTTATTTTATAAAACCTGCTTTTTCCAAATCAATTCACTGAGGTAAAATTAATATACAACAAAAGCTGTACATTTAATTGTATGACTCGAATTTAGTTTTTTTTATTTTTTTTATTTTTTTGTCTTTTTGAGACAGGGTCTCACTATGCAGCTCAGGCTGGCCTTAAGCTCACTTTGTAGCTCAGGCTGGTCTCGAACTCACAACAATCCTCCTGCCTCAGCCTCCCGAGTGCTGGGATTACAGGCATGCGCCACCACGCCCGGCTTATGACTCGAATTTAGAAGATAGATACATAGCTTGAAAGCATCATCATAATTTATGCTGTGAATCTCTGCCAGAAATTTCATCCCAAATTCATTACTATGATTATTTTCTGTTAAAAATATTCGACATGCAGCCTATCCATTTGGCCAAATGTTGGGTATATAGTACAGTATTTCTAACTATAGATACCATGATATCTAGTAGATGTACAGAATTGAGTCAAGTTTTATGAGTGAGATTTAAAATTCTTTTACTAATCCCTTCTGCTCTTGTTATTATCATAAATGGGAACATTGCTTTTCTCTTTAAGATTGATAGCTTATTCTATGAATGTGCCAGATGTTGTTCATTCATTCATTTGACTGTGAAGAATAGCTCATTTCCATATCTTGGCTATTGTAAAAAATGTTGCCACAAGCACAGATCTCTGAGACCTTATCTTGGTTTCTTTTAGTGCAAAAGAAGAATTTGACAATTAAATCTAAAAGTAGTTCTATTGTTAAATTTTTGAGGAACTTCCACAAGGGCTGTGCTAATTCACTTTCCCATAAATGTTTACAAACTTCATTTTCATCCACATTCATTCAAATATTTGTTGTCTGTCCGTCTGTCTTTCTGTTTACCTGTCTGTCTGTTGGTCTGTCTGTCTAACTAACTAAAACAGCCGTACCAACAAGTTTGTGTTTATATCTCAATATAGGCAAATACAGTCAGAATCATAGTTATTGTTTTTAAATTTAATTTTTATTTATTACAGTGTCTCGCTACACATCACGGACTCTTTTATTGCGGGTGGGCGGGGTCAGCTCAGCTCGCCCTGGGGGAGGGGCTGGCACGGCATGTGGTGCTGGGGATCGAACCGCGGTCCCTGAGAGCTTGCCTAAGCTTGCCAAAGCAGGCGCTTTAGACCGCTGAGCTATCTTGCCAGCCCTCGTTCTGTTTTCAAGTCTTCCAGCTCTGGGATTACAGGAATATGCCACTACTCCCAGACTTGGGGTGGGGCCGGTGTGGTCCGGAGCATCAAACCTGTTCCTTGTGCTTTGGCTAAGCAAGTGCTTAGTCTGTTGTGCTATCTCATTGACCCTAAAATTCCGTTTATAAATGCTAGAAATTCCATAGAAATTTCATGCAAGTCACTTTGATTACCTGTGCTATTATTGCAATAATGGTGTTTAAATAATATTTTCTTTTCTTGTGGTTACCTTCTGATTCTCAATAAGGTTTCACTAAGTGTTAAACCACGTGATTAAGAGAAAACGATACAGATACTCAGACTGAACATTTGTACTGGTTTTTCTATGCTTTTTCAATTTTTAAAAAGAAGAAAAAAGACATTAGAAATGATATAGAATTCCATTAAACAAGATGGTATCAATTTAACAATGATTGCTATAATGCATATTGTTCTCTTCAAGTTAATTGCTCAGGTTACCAGACAGAAGCCTGCAAAATTGATCAAAAAAATTAAAAGAAGAAAAACACTTTAAGCATTAACTTTTTCTTTCAGTTGAGCAGTAGAAATCAGCAGTACAATTATCCAAGCTACTCTGTGTATATACATATATTTTTCCTTCATTCTTTTTTTTCTTCTTTTCCTCATCCCAGTCGTTCCTTCCCTTTGAACAGATTCTTTCCCTTTCACAATATCTCCGATACCTTTCTGATTTTATTTACTCACTCAGGTTCTTACATGAGAGAGACAATATGATGTCTACATAAGTGGGTCTGATTTATTTCACTTATGAATATGATCTTGTTGCATCCATTTATTTATAAAAGCCTCGAGTTTCTTTTCATAGCTGGGTAATACTCCATTGTGCAAAAGCACCACCTCTTTGTAATCCATTTGGGCTACTATAATGAACAATGCAAACTGCATGGTTGATAAATAATAAAAATTTATTTCTCACAGTTCTGGAGCTACAAGCCCATGAACCAGCTGCCAGCAGATTCAGTATTAGGTGAGAACCCACTTCCTGCTTAAGAAAAGGTAATTTCTTACTGTGTCCTCAACAGTAGAAGAGATGGGGAGAAATTTAGTGTTTCTTTTATGGGATTCTGTTCCTGAGTATTCTAACCCAAGAACTAATTACCTGTCAGAATACCATCATTGTTATTCCAGGAACCTGGAAATTATGATTTCAACATATGAATTTTGAATGGACAAAACACACACACATCATAACGTCCATACTTACTTTTCTCATTAATTTCTTCTTTTCTCAGAGTATTAGTCTTCTCCCATAATATGTTAATTTCAATAAAAACTCTTCAGCAGACAAACCCAGAAGACTCCCCCTCCACTAGGAGGTGATTGGAGAGCCCCTTCGTGGAGACTCCCACAGGCGACTCAGGAAGGAAGACGGTGTCCCTGCGGGAAACACGTGCGTGCAGCGCAGGAAATGACAGTGACTCGTGGGAAAAATTCTGGCTGGAGGGAAGCTCAGACAAGGACGCTGCACCTCAGGGACCAGGGCAGCTGAGCCATGCAGGTATGACCAGCTTGCCAGAGAGACTGGTTGCACCAGCTTCCTTATTTTGGGCAGCTCAGGCTGGCAAACTGAAGAAATTCCCTGTGTGGCAGGAGGTAAATAGCAACATTTTTGATGAAAAGTTTCAAACAAAGAACATTGTGTACCAAACATATTTAAAGAAGACACTTGCCCAGGTTTGTTTTTTAAAGCCCATCATTTGAGACATGGATAAATCTTAGTATGGCGCAATTGCTATGGTAAACCTATATAGCCTTTGAATGTTGCTCTATGTAAAAGTGTATGCAAAACTATTTAGAATCAAAATGTTAATTAGAATATAAATTATGTTTGCTGATTATAATTGTATAAAACTTTAGATTCCAACACTGAAAAGCATCGGAAAGCATAATTAATTATAGTTTATCATTAAAGGGTTCTTTTTTTCTGGAAAATTTATTGTATAATAAAAAATAAAAGATTAATTGGCAAAAAGAACATTGTACATTATTATTTAAAGCATGGGTGGAGAAGCAGGAATGGAAACCGGAACTCATAGTCTTAGCAACTAGAGGAAGAGAAAATTCAAGGTGGGAAGAAGATAGTGTAACACCAGGAAATGTCAAGTGAACAAGAACTGGATGTTGGTTTTCAGAGGAACAGCAGGGAAGATGCTCTTTCCTGCACTGAAATTTCAAGTTTGCAGCAATCTCACTGAAATTTAAAGCATGATTGCAAGGAAACTGGGAGAGGAAAACTCCTTCGTGCAGAAGCAGAGCAAGGCAGGGTGGGAATGGAGTAACCCTGAGAAGCAGTGACATGGCCACAATGGTTCCTGCTGGGAATGACTTTGACATATTTACTGGTCCAAGGCATTTTGCTAGCAAGGATTGAAAAACATTATTATTGAAAACAACAACAAAACAAAAAATACAGCAGATTCCTTGGGTAGAATGGGGAGAAATCCTACAGGTCCCTCAGGAAAACCTAAATGAGACACCCTGACCTTAAAAGGACTACTCTTTATGGATAGGCACATGGTACCCACTGCCCACCAGCTCGGTGCCGAGTGGCACAGCATGGAGCCAGGCTGGGAAGAGCCTAAGGGACCAGAATGTGATGCCGGGCAGCAGTCTGCACTGCTCACACAGGAGTGAGCCGGCACACGGCCATTCTCACCCTGGCTTCTCCCTGACTGGGCTGAGAAATGGTTGCTCAGAATATTTCAGGTTTAGAGATTGCATCTACATCTATGACTGTCATGGACCATCCCACAATGCTTTGTAGAAAAATAGATGTTGTATGAAATTGGAGGAAATAGAAATTAATGTTACCTTTTATTAGAATTTTTAAAGGCGTATTTATGTTTGCGGCAGAACTGTTAAGATGTTAGTGTTTTTCCTTGGCAATGGCTGTCAAATGCTTAATACACCTGAGGAGAGGGTAAATCACCAGATTCGTTCTGACTTGCAAGGACCGCGTTTCGAACTCAGGGGTGCAACCCATCTCTCCTCAGCTCCAGAAGAACACCAGGAGAGGCTCGCGGGTGCGAGAGGCACACCGCGCCCGTGGTTCTTTGACATCCAGCAGATTTTTCCAAACCCACAGCATGATATTCTAGCACTTAATTTCAAAATGCAGCCTAAATCACAGAAGCCATAATATGTCAAATGATCCCACGCTCGCAGGGGGAAAACAGTAAGTAATGAAAAAGCTATGATTGCTTTTCTGTCTCCAGATGACAGTTATCACCTCAATGACCTGCTCCGGGCGGACCAGCCTAAACCCGACACACTAAGCGATAACGTCATCTAACAGGGCAGTTACGAAAATCAATACAAAACCCATTTCAGAGATACTCTGTGTAGGAATCCTGGTGTAATGTTCATTTATTGAATAGGCCTGGGGAGAAAAAAGCACAACAACTTTTCTGATATATATGCCTCACATCCCAAGCAAAGGAATTCTGTAGGTAAGCAATAATTGTGTTTTTCAATCTATTACTTAGGCTCACCATGGCTCAGGCTGGAATCTAATATATGGATGATGGCTATAACTCAATTACGGAGACCGAGCAGAGTCCGAGGGTATTCAAGAAAGAAAGAAACAGAACTGGACAGCAGTGTGTCCGTGTGCGCATGCGTGTGGGTTGTATCTGCATGAGTGTCTGAAGTCTTGCCTATAAGCTCATCTAGCTGTGGCAATTACTCCAAGAGATTTGACAGTTTCACAAATTATATTTCACAAAATCAAAGCATTTCCTGGGTTTCTCTGCTTTTACCCTCTCATCACGTCTCATCACATCATACTAGGCCCCATTGAGGGAAAATGTGCCCCTGTTGATAACAGAGGTGCCTTTGCAGTCCGGGGATAAGAGAAGGGCTAGGCTAGGTGACAGTGCACAGCCGACAGCCAAGATAGATCCTGCACATGTTAAATCTTGGGCTTAGAGAGAGGGGCTGTTATTCTAGAGGAAGCTAATGAAAGATAGAACATAGTCAAGGTTCACTGTACAGTAACATTCAAAGAAATTCCCCAACACCAGTGAAAGATCTTAAGTCAAATTATGCCACTCCTGGGAAATGCTAACGATAGCTGTTAAATCAGCCTGTGCCCTCACAGTCTAATCGTTTTACCCTTCACACTTAGACCATTGCCTGCCGCCATTACCTGGATATTCTGACTGCAAATGAGTAGCCATGGTGACATCGCGCAAATCATGAAATATTAACACAGGCATTGTATGATCGGAGACATGATTTTCATACTCTTCATGCTAATTTCATAGGGCTAATATTCATGGACCACACTGCTAATTAAAACTACCAAGGAACTGAGTTTTAGTTATAATCTACTCCTCTGCAATTTTCCAAATAATTACTTGTGAAATGACTTAGAAAGTCCTCTTATGACTGCTCATGTTGGCCTGCTCAAAGGATTCTGAAATTTGGGGAATTTTTTGTCTGCCATACCAACAGCCACGTGCTGCCTTGGATATTCACGTGCCTCATATTTCTATCATCAAGCACAGTTGAGACAGGTGAGATGAAGTCTGCTTACTGTCACTGCATAGAGCTGTTTTGGCAAAAGGAACCACAAGGGAAGAGCATGACCTAAGCCTTGTTCAAAGGCAATCTCCATTATTATTTGGTTTGAAATATTAAGAAGATTGTTTTGAAGCTCCAAAGTGATGTCTCCACTCCTTGAGGGTGGTCACTAGGTATCAATGTTCTTTTGGTTTCTACATTTGAGAAACAAAGTGCACGGACTCAAGAGACAGATGGCCCTTGTGTACATCCTGACTTGCACACATCTTGCAGAAACGAAGGATTGCCTAGTGGTGCTGACACCCCTTGTTGGAGCACATATCTCTGAGTCAGTACTCTCAGGGAAACGAGCTAAGATCAGGGTCTGTGTCTTACTTGCACGTTGCCATTTCAAAGAAAATGATAGCTACTATTTCCTAAAGTATTTATTTTCTAATTTTCCAAATACCTGAACTGCATAGTTTGAGCCTGAGCCTTGTTGCATGTCTAATCTTCATCACTCTATTCATAAGTAGCTGGCAAGAGTTAGGCCCACAGAGAGGGCTTGCAGGTTATAGCTTTCCTTGAGGGAGCATTGGTGAATCCCATAATCAAAGCCTCTAGAACCTCCATGAATCTCCATTTAGCCTCCAAAACTTGGATGATAAAGCCACTGGTGATGGAGAGTGGAACCATTGTATTAGTATGCTAGAGGTTGGATCGCTGCACTGTTATAAAGGCAATGGAACACATGGCAGTGATGAAATAATTTTCATAGTGTGGAAAAATTAGAGTAGAAGAGGGACCTTGTAATTGATGTAACATAAAATGGATGAACCCTCTTATACTCAGTAGCTTTTACTGCTTTTGTATTTGGCAATTTAGCTGAAGTGCAGTATTTTTAGTCATTTTTTTAATAAAAAGTGTAATTATGTTTGGAAGTCAACCAAATCAGTCAGGTTGTCCCTCCCAGTGGGCATTTGCAAATCCTTCTTATAATATGTACTTGGATAATGTGTGAAAATGATGTTAAAACCCATGACATTAAGTAAGATGTGGTCCTCATTGTTAAATCAAAAGCATATGCCAACTCCCTACTGTAATTTATATACAATATAGTGCTATGTGCTACTGTGTTTTAAAAGAGAAAATCTAAATCTACTTCAAGGTAATGAAGTAAGTCTTTTCTAAATGAGTGCCTTCACATCCAAAGCCTTAAACAATGAAATTACAGTTCATTCATTGGCATTAGTATAATTAATCAATTATGTTGCAATATTTTGTCTAGAACAGTAAATTTTTGATAAATTGAAAAAGTTACTTTTCCTTCATGACAATAACAGCTCAAAATGAAGTTTTATTTTATCATTGTTGTTGCCTTTTAGTACCTTTTCTTTTCTGCTATTGGGCATTCAACTCAGGTTGACACATGCTAAATAAGTCAGCGGCTGTGCTACTCCCCCAGCTGAGATGATGTGTCTGTAAGCTGTCACAGGTAACCTCATTCTGGGCTAATCTACTGGAAGTCACTCAGACTGTATAGGAAAGAGTGCTATGTGCTTCGCTGTCTCCGTGAAAGGCTCCTCACCCACTGGGCACCCGGCACTGGTCACCTAGGGATCCTCTCCATATCTGTGTTGCAGTGCACCCTCCCACTAGATCCTCTTTCACTTTTTTCCACTGCCCAGTATCTGCTCAGTGAACTGAACTTGTCCTTGAATGGTCAGCAGACTGCTCAGTTGTTGGGGAATAGGAATGAGGAGTGGTGGAGAAGGCCAAGCCCAGCTCTGAGGGAGGTGTAGTGTTTGTGCTGTAGAAACTGAAAGTGGTTATGGGGAGGGAGAGCCCAGACTATTCCCCAAACCTGACCATCAGGTACCCCAGAGGAGTCTAACTCACTCACAGTTTAAAGTTCTAGAAACCTACAAACCTCTACAGAGTAACTCTCAGCTTTCGTTAACATCTCAGCACTCATGGCCCCTTGCAGGTGGCTTTCCGAGGAGCATGTGGAAAGGCCTGGAGATGGAGCGCCTGTCTCTCCTGCCTCATGGGGAGGCAGAGGAAGGAGACCGAGCCTGTCCTGGTCAAGATTCCTGGTGTGGAGAAGCAGCCTTGCCTGCCTGGGGGTGTGAGAAAATGACATGGGAGCAGGCCTGAGACAGCCTCAGCCCCATGCACTTGCAGACAGGCAGGGTCAAGGGCACAAGATGTGCAATGTGGAGGGCTTTGTGCCCGCAGAACAGGTAACCTCATTCTGTTAACCTTATTCTTTCTCTCATTCTCTCTCTCTCTCTCTCTCTCTCTCTCTCTCTCTCTCTCACACACACACACACACACACACACACACACACACACACACACACACACACACACACACACATGAGTGTTGGCAGGGACATGCTGTGCAGGTTGACCAGGCACATTTCTACATAACTAAAGTCCTAGAAAGGATCCACCGGCATCTCACACTGGACAGTAAGCCACAGTGTTCGGCATGAGTGTTTGTTATTTTCTCTCTTCTGCAAAAGCAGACCATTTCCCTTCGCAGTCTCCAACTCTCAAATGCTGGTCCTGCCATTTAGGTCAAAAAGGTCCTGCGAAGGAAGAAACTTCTGGTGTGGGCTCTGAGTAATTACATGGAGACAGGTGCCTGGCTCGCGATTGGCAGCTTCTTTCATCATTTTTGCACCTTTCTGGAATTTTAATATTGATATAATCTAAACTAGCTGCTCCCAGGATATGTTTTACAAAGATTAAATATGGGTGAGGGACTTTGGTCCTTGCTTAAATTTCACCCCCAAATTCCCACCAGGGTAGCTTTTGACCACCTGGCCCAACCAGCCAGGGGAGAGCTGAGCTGCATGCGGTAGTCACCCCTGAATCTACAAGGCCCTGACTCATGATGCAGTAGTGAAGCTCCCATCCAGACGTCCTTGCCCGTGTGCCTGCTGCTCTGCTGTGGGACCGGGCATGCTCTAATAATCACGCTGAAAGCATTTTGATCCCCTGTGTTATTTATTTCCCTTAGAGTCAGTCTCCGATTGTCACTGAGTATTATTTCATTGTGACTGATGGTGAGTCAGAGTAACAGGATGAAAAGTCTCCAGAATACTATTTGTTAGAGGTTTTATTTATTTGTGAAGTTTTAATCAATGATTCTATTTGTTACCTTGAAGGGGGAAAAACCTTCTGTGGTCTCTAAAACCATTGATTATACACAAACATGGTCCTTTGGTCTTGCAGTTTTATGGTTCCTTTTTATCTAGCTGCAGAACCTATTTTCAAGAACTGATGTCTGATTTCGAGTAGCAAGCAAATTCTTTTATCAAATACAAATATTTATTTCTGACTTTTTGTGGAATTTGGATTGATATTAATATGTATATCCCTACACAATTAACAGTTATCAAGTTAAAAGTAAGCTATAATTGTTCTTATCAGAGTTACCCAATGGGGACAGACTTTAAAATACATCATTAGGTTGGGGACAACATGACTTAACTGATATTTGAATCTAGAAAATAATGAGTGCTATTCTAACAGATGTAGAGAAGGAGGTGCAATAATAAGAAAACCCATATTTTCTAAGTAGAAAAAATATGTGCAAAACACAAAAGAGTATTCTTATCTGGTTCATGAATGAATTTATAAGCATACTAGAAATGAGAGGAGGGGAGAGAGAGAGAGAGAGAGAGAGAGAGAGAGAGAGAGAGAGAGAGAGAGAGAGAGAGCCATAGGATAGGACCAAAGTGCCATTTGTTAGCATATATTTTGTTAAGACAACGAGGTCTTCATATTTCCACTCATATCCCCACTGGGAGTCTTCAGTCCACAGAATGATCCTAATTGAATTTTCCCTGCCTAAATGGAGCCTGCCCCCATGTGAACCTGCTTTGAACACGATGACAGGATGGGATGCCTCAGAGCTTCAGCTCCAGAGACCCTGGCCCTCCTTCTATTACCTCCATTTATCTAAACAAATAACCTTGGACAAATCAATTTACATTAATCCAACCTTCTGGTACACAACTCCTCTGCTCCTTCCCAATGTCTCAATCAAGATTCAAATGAATTTGCTTCAGTATTGAGCTATGAAAGGATTTAATCTCCTATTTAAAACTCAAGTCCATTGAACATTATCTTCAAATAAAAAATTTCAATAAAAAAGAGTTAGAAATCTAAATGGAAAAAAGCAGGGATCATAGGGAATTATCGCTTCTTTCTGTTATGAAGAACAGAATTCAGAATGTCTCCTAGATATAGGAAAAAAATCCAAACCAAAGAAGAAAAATTGCACTCTACATTTGTCATGGACATTTTTTCTCTTACACTGAAAGCAGCCCTTTGACTTACTGGCAATGTTCTTTCATTTCCTAATGCTTAAGGCTGCTAGGGCTTAGCGTTTGAACAGTTCTGTGGCATCCGTAGCTGAGTGTTGCTCGGAAATTGCCATTCTTCTTTCCTCTCGTGCTGCCTCCACACCATGCGCTTCCCACTGCCCTCATGAAGGGCAGGTGGCCTGCCTCACCTGCTGCTGCTCAGCCGCACCTCTCAGCTAATGGGGCTTAGGGAGGCGATGCAAGTGTAGCCACTGTCACTAAGCATCCCATGAGTATTCACCACCGGTCTCTAGGCTGGCTCATGCCCAGCCTATGTGGAGCACATTTGAATTCAAACACATGATATGTGCCTGACCCAGTTGATCCATGGTGTACCAAGAGGTATCCACAGTCTACCACCTAGCGGAGACCAACCCACCTGAACCAACTCTCTGAAGAATACCCATGAGAAAGAAGCAATGATTATTATTCAAGGCAATGTGTTTTGGAGAACAATTCTATAGAAGTGCCTGTATACTTTAGGAGGTTTTCCATGCTCCAAAGATGAATCCAAAAATGTTCTAGGGGGCCACTCAGGTCTTGTCCTGGCTACTTTGTTGATAAGGAGGTTTGATTCTCCTCATGGTCCACAAGGTTAAGGACAAGTATACATTCACCCAAAACACAGCAAGAGCCCACCAAGGCAGACAGAGAGACAAATAAACCATGGACCTTAGTTTGAGAATTTTAAACATCTACTAAGCATGGTCCAGAGAAACAAGGAATAGTAATTTGAGTGAAAAATACATGTTGCAACAAGACATGCTGGACCTAAGATGATTACTGAGAACTCACAGAGTCTCGGGCATGGTGTTACATGTTTGGTGTATCCTGCCTTATCTAATTATTGTAAAAAATAATATCTGCATAGAATAAGGACACCCGAGTTATGCTTGAGAGAGTGAAAGCACGTACGAGTGTGATTCATCTGTGCTAATCTAGGTGGGAGGTGGTCCATGTGAAATTAAACTATGACTTCTCTGACTACACAGTACCTGCTTTGCCCTGCATTTTAAACACACTGATTCTCTCTTCTAAGCCATGAGAAGCTTAGAGGGGCCAAAACAATGCCAAAGTAGGGTGAGTTAAGATCCTGTTTTCCAGCCAGTGTCCATGGAGCTTGTTAGCCTTCAGAGCTAGATAACACCACAGAGCCTCCTTCAATCATAGTCAAGGCTTCAGAGAGGTGACTGCCTCATGGGGACACTACATTCAATGGTTTATTACTGCACTGCTAAGGGTACAGCTAAGTGTGATGTCAGGAAGTGGAGCCTGGTGGGAAGGGGCCTGGCACCAGAGGTGGGGCCCGAAGTTTCGCTCCCTCCCTGACTTCTCTCCTGCCTCTGCTCCTGTCTGCCATGATGTGGGCAGCTTCTCTTCCACCAGGCCCTTCCACCATGACTCTACCCCTTTGGAGTCAGTCAAGCATGGACTAAATAATGAGCTAAAACAAAATATTCTTTCTTTCCATTGTGAGTATTGAGTACTGGTCCCCAGTTATCAGACACCGACTAAGATAGAGCTGACTCCATGAAAAACAAAATGGCCTGAAACTTTAAAGAAACAGCACGAAAGGGAAGCTGATGGATTATGTCAGTGCTTAGATCTATTTAACTGTTAACACCCAAAATGACAAAGGAAGCAATTAAAATGAACTGGCAGAAAAACATTTTGACATCAAATGGACAAGGATGACAAGTAACTTTTTACTTTTCCTATATTATTCGCTTGGGCTAGCTCTGACAAGTTCTCAGTGGATTTGGTGTATATCACAAGTCCTTGTTCTGTATAAATTGTTGAACTTCCAGTTTTACCATTCTAACCAGTTGTCAAAGATTTAGAGTTAGAGCTGTGTGTACACATATGGGTGATCATGCTGGTGTCTTTTTTTTTTTTTTTTTTTGAGACAGAGTCTCACTATGCAATTCAGGCTGGCTTTAAGCTCACTTTGTAGCTCAGGCTGGTCTCAAACTCACAAGAATCCTCCTGCCTCAGCTTCCCAAGTGCTGGATTATAGGCATGCACCACCATGCTCAACTATGCTGGTGTCTCTTAATGAAAAATTATTTTCAATTTATGACATTTTTGTAATATTTTAAGGACAATAACACCAAGACTTTCTTTGGGTATGGATTTTTTTTTGATTGCAGACATGGGCCGGCCTGATAGGTCAGTTGATTGAAGCACCTACTTAGGCAAAGCACAGCAGTCAGGGTTTAATCCCCAGTGTGCGGTGCAGGCCCTGCCCGCAGGGTGCGCTGGTGGCTAAAAACAGGTGAATCACTGAGAGTCCAGTCTATATTGTGAGACCCTGTAAACCCTGTAGACCCTGTCCTAAATACAAAACAAAAAAAAAAAAATTCTGAATATATCGTGTGCAAATTCTGTTTTGTGTATGAATTATTATTATGTTTTTTGCCTGTGTGTGTGTTTTGTTCTGCATTCATTCCAGGTCAACTACAGGGCAGTGTAGCTCTGTATGACTAATATTTACGTGGGAAACTGCTGAGACTGGGTTTGAGGAGTCCGCCCCCAATTTTATCCTCCATGGACTTCCATGACGCCAGTGCTGGCGAACAGTGACAAAGTCACAGGTCTCAGTCTGTGCCATGAAGGGAGGAAGAACTGTGTCCATGCAAGTTGTGCCTCCCGCCTTGATGCTTTCCTTTGCAGAGCAAAGCCACCCATTTAGTGAAAGCTGGAGCGGCTGCTGCTGGAGGGCCCTGAGGTCAAGTCTGCACACTGAGGTCTGGCTTAGGCAGGCTGGGCAGCCCGGAG